>JAJJMB010014835.1:100920-172120 GCA_023531105.1 Papaver atlanticum
ATTGAAATAATCAACATGACTTTCGTCACGAGTAAAGATGAACTTGGCTAAAGCGAAAGCTTACCAACACATATTTCGAGAAATAGATAAGCGAGATAGACTCGGCTCGAAATAGCAAATCTGTATAATTGAAGTCTATATAAGGTTGCTATGACCCAAAGTCGAAGACTTGATAAACCAATTTGTTTCACATAGAAAAGTCTATTGATATAGATAAATCTGTCTCCCACAGAAATACATATGAGTTTTGTTCCGTCTTATGATAAATCAAGGTGCACAGGAACCAATTGATAAACCGGACTTATATTCCCGAAGAACAACCTAGAAATATCAATCACCTCACAATAATCTTAATCGTATGGAAGCGAAACAAGATATTTTGGAATCACAAACGATAAGACGAAGATGTTTGTGACTTCTTTTTATCTTGCCTATCGGAGAATAAATCTCGAGCAAATCTTAGAGAAGATAATACTCAATACGATATAAAACATCAAGATCATAACACGCAACTACAGAGAAAATAGTTGGGTCTGGCTTCACAATCCCAAATAAGTTTTCAAGTCGTTAACCTACAGGGTTTCATGAAAAACCTAAGGTTAAAGGAGAATCGACTCTAGTCGCAACTAGTATCACACAGGAGGTGTGGGGATTAGGTTTCCCAGTTGCTAGAGTTCTCCCTTATATAGTCTTCAAATCAGGGTTTGATAGCTTTGAAACAAAGCAATCAATATTCACCGTTAGATGAAACCTGATCTAAGAGCCAAGCTAAGTTTGCTTGAAACCAAAGCAATATCTCTCCACCGTTAGATGATCTTAGCTTGTTACACACAAATGAAATGTACCTTCATTTAGATATGAATAACCGTACCTAAACGTGTACACTAGGTTGGCTCAACAATAGTTAAACGAAGTTAACCATATGAACACTTTCATATCAACCTTATTCATCTTAACCACAACTAGTTCAAATGAAACTAGTTATAGAGCTGTTCAATTTTTTATATTCTCATAGAAGTAAACAAGAACACAATTGAAACAAAATCGGTTTGATTCACTTGAATAAATTCATGAACATTATAGCCACGGTTTGCAAAAGATTTCATTCCTTATTATATAAATGTTATTAGTTCATGGCACAACCGATTCTAGAACTTAACCCACTCAAGTATGCAAACGGATATGCATACTTAAGTAGCCGGACTTGGACTGTGTCCGACAGTACGCGAATGGGTACGCATACTATCACACATCCAAAATATCAGTTGAATTCAGTATGCGTACGGGTACGCATACAATAGTTCCCGGACTTCAACTTAGTTCGCAAGTACGGGTACGCATACCAAGACTCTCGGCCTGACCTCGCCAGTACGCATACGGGTAAGCATACTACACCGGTCTTGGATCAACATATATGCAAGTACGCATACTATGTCTATAATCCAATTATAGTTAAGTGTTCTAAACTCTATTTCAATCATTGAAACATTCTTAGACGATGACAATAGTTGTTTTCACAAACTATTAGCATCAAACCTATTTTCAAGTGATTGACATAATATATACGAAACATTCTGAGTCTACATCAAATGAGATGTTACAAGGCGATTTTCATATGATCATCTTTTGACTTCCGTCAAGAACATAAGATGAACTTAGTTAAAGCGAAAGCTTACCAACACATATTTCGAGAAATATGTAAGCGAGTTAAACTCAACTCGAAATATCAAATGTGTATAATCGAATACTATATAGCTATACGACTTTTGTCTCAATATGGGAGATAGGGTAGAAATAGACTTTCCGAGTGATAGATGACTTTCAGTCTCCACATACCTTTTGTTGATGAAGTTCCACAAGCTCTCCTTAGTAGTTTTTCGTCTTCAATTGATGAACGTCGTGAAGTCTAAAGCTCAACTACACAATCTATCCTAGTCCGAGACATAGCTATAAGTAGACTAGAAATCAAGACTTATAGTTTTGATCACTAAACTTGACAAACAAGCTTGAGATAGCAACGCTTGCGATTTTGACCGAGCAGTGCTCTAACAGTATCTTTAACAACTCCTTGATGAATACACTAAGTTTCGACTATGTGAAATCATCGAAACAAAGTTGATATGTTCTCTTTTAGTCATGAATTATCTCTTTGATAATTTCATTATGATCCCGTAGTTTTCGTACCTTTGCCAATTTTTATTGACAAAAAGGGGGAGAATTATTTGGTAGTTCACACTAAATATATATGGTTTACGGATCATTATATAAGGGGGAGTGGTTTTCATTGTAAGATGGAAGTATTGACTGAGGGGGAGTGATACATATCACCATAGTATTATTTCAAAGTTGTGATGCAATTGGACTTTGATTCTGTATAATAATACTATGACACGGTATAATAATGATTAAGAACATCTGTTTTCTTCTTGTTATGGCTACGGATCTTCAACAACGATGATGCTAAGTTGAACACGTTCAGAATCGCTGGAGTACTTGGAGTAGCGAAGAATTCAAGGAATTTTGAAGAGCCAAGGAAATCAAGCATGATGGATGAGAAGCTACAAAGTTTATTTATTTTGTAATCCTTATGTATTGATAGTTTTGTCACTAAAATTGACAAAGAGGGAGATTGTTAGAGCATTGTTCGGTCGAACTCGCAAGCGTTGTTATGTCAAGCTTGTTTGTCAAGTTTAGTTGATCAAAACTATATATTTGATTTCCAGACTACTGATAGCTATGTCTCAGATTAGGATAAAATGTGTAGTTGAGCTTTAGACTTCGCGACGTTCACCAATTGAAGACGAAGATCTACTGAGGATCTTGGAGGAACTTCATCAACAAAAGGTATATGGAGACTAAAACTTATCTATCACTCAAAAGTCTATTATATTATATCTTCTAATGAGACTAAGTCGTATAGCTATATAGAATTTTATATTATACACATTTGATATTTCGAGCCGAGTTTATCTCACTTATATTTTTCTCGAAATATTTGTTGGAAGCTTTTTGCTTTAACAATATTCATCATATTCTTGACGAGTTTAGTTAGAAACAATCCATTTGTTGGAAACTAAATATTAAGTCAAAAGATGATCATGTGAAAATTACCTTGAACATCTTATATGATTTGTGTGAGACAGTCATTTGATGTTATCTTGGGAAGTTTCGTATTGATCATTCAATCACTTGAAAATTACTTGAAGCTAATGGTATGTATGAGATTACCATTTTTGTCTTCCAAGGATGTTTCAATGATTGAAATGAGAGTTTAAAACAATTACCTATGTCTGGATACAACACGGTATGCATACCTAGTATGCGAACTGTATTGTGATGATTCAGGGCCGGAACTCTTGTATGCGTACCTAGTATGCGAACGAATTCACCTGATAAGGTCCGGAACTCTTGTTTGCGTACCTAGTATGTGAACGGGTTTACCTGAGTTGGGTCCAGAACGGTTGTTCGCGAATCGGGTTTTCGAACGGCTTGACTAGGCCAAGGTCCGGAGCTGCTGTTCGTGTACCCAGTTTGCGAACACAGTGGTTAAGTTCTAAAATCTGTTATGTATGATTCTCATACTCATGAACTAAAACATTTATGATTTAAGGAATGCAAATTAACTTTGCAAACCGTTGCTTAATGTTCATGAATTGATTCTTGAATAAGTACTTTGTACGATTACGAATCATTCCGATTTTGTTTCAGTTTGTTCATATATATTTTTATGAGATAGTGAACAATTGAACAACTCTAATTGAAACACAATTAGATTCATTTCATTATCTTTCATGATTGATTGATCGTCATATTTGATCTAGAAGTGTTAGATGAATGTGGTTAAGACAAAAGTGTTCATATGGATAACTTCGGTTAACTATTGTTGAGCCAACTCAATATACACGTTTAGGTACGGTTACCCATATCTAAATGAAGGTATATTTCATTTGTGTATAACAAGCTAAGACCATCTAACGGTGGAGAGATATTGTTTTGGTTTCAAGCAAACTTAGCTTGAATCTTAAAAGTAATCACAAAGCTCTTCGTCTCATTCTTTGTGATTCCACAATAACTTCTTCTACTACCATATAGTTAAGTTATTATGAGGTGATTGATATTTCTAGGATGTTCTTCGAGAATATAAGACCGGATTATATATTGGTTCCTGTTCACCTTGATTTACCAAAAGACAGAATAAAAACTTCATAGGTACTTCCGTGGGAGACAGATTCATCTATCAGAATAGACTTATTTGTGGGAGACAGGTTTGTTTATAAGTCTTCGATTTTGGGTCGTAGCAACTCTTAGTTGTGGGTGAGATCAGCTAAGGGAATCAAGTGCGTAGAGTCCTGTTGGGATTCAGATGTGTAAGGAACGTGACTGTACCTTAATCGGTGTGAGACTTGGTTAGGGATCAACTACATTCTAGTCCGAAGTTAACTTGTAGTAGGCTAGTGTCTGTAGCGGCTTAATACAGTGTGGTGTTCAAAACTGGACTAGGTCCCGGGGGTTTTCCGCATTTGCGGTTTCCTCATTAACAAAACTTCTGGTGTACTTGGTTTCCTAGGAATGAGATCACTTCTCAGTCTATTTCTTTAGTATTTTCTTCTTCAAAAAAATATCTGGAAAATAGAAATCGTTTATTCTTTTAACGCTGCAAAGATGTCTCTTTAGCTCTTTTGCATCCCCCCTCTCATTAGACTCTGAATCTTCTACGAAAGCTTTCCGCATAAAATAAGCTTCAAACATTTTACTGTCACGTGACAATAGATGAGTTGTAGAAAATTTTTTCCTGTATTGTTGGTTTCATCTGTGTCATCCAATTCTAAAAATTAGTTAAACATGACACCATTCCAGTCTTTGTCTAATTTTTATATTGTCGAAACTTTGTCTGCTCGTGTTTTTTCCTTCTTTTCCATTGTACATATATATGATCATATTGTAACGATCCTTAATCCAATCTTTTTAGATTCATACAACTCAATTGGATAATAATGCGAAAACGTGATCTCGTACTGATTTTGTTTTCCCTGTATATACCGTTCCAACTCATATTTGTCATCGGAATCCATCGATTTTCTATTAAGGAAATAAGGGCACCATGTGTAGTGTTTCTTTTATTGTGTTGTACCGAACATTGGTTGATTGATAATGCTCTGTTCTTCATTTACTGAACTATTGAAATCCGAAGGTTGAACTATCTTGTTGTGGAGAGATATTTTTCTCTTTCTATTATTCTCTAAAACAATATCTTATATTGTTCACAAATTTCAGCTATTGTAATACGAAAACTTTGTTATTTTCCGGGTTTATTTAGCAGTAAACCTTGTTATTTTGTTGGTTTATAATGCCTATTTCTTATGTCGGCTTGTGATTCTTATGCTTGAGTATATACAGAATTCTAACTGACTATCGTACTATGCTAAATAATCCTTGTCGCTTAACACATTTTTACTTGCTTGATTTGTTTTGTAAAAATACTTTATCACAGCGTGTAAATATATGCAGGAAGGAAAAGAAACAACAACAAATATTGCGAGGCTTTGAGTTATTGAGAAAAATATTATGGGGTTCTAGAGAATTTTATTCTTGTCAAATCGACTTATGTCCACATAAAGCAAAGCACGAATTCAAAGATAAAATTACGTAGCAAATATTAAAAAACTACATGAAGAAAATACTCTAATACTAACTTCAACCAAAATGTCCAAACTAATAATATCTTAATCAAGAATGCTCTAGCATATCTAAGTACATGTATGCTAATACTTGGTTCTCATACCGTTATATATGACTGCAACGTATATGTTTATCTCACCTAGGTATTTGATTGTCAAACAAAAGAATATGATTGTAACGTACTCCTTTTTTGAACATCTTACAAATCTCTGATTAATGCTTGGTATATCATGAGTATAACCTGATGCATATATAATAGTCATCAGCATGTGGCAATTGAAGGAACAACATCTAAATTATTGATGTTGCGGTTCGATATTCTCTACGGATATGGGTTATAGTGAAAAATATCTGTATTTATTACTTCTTTACCATCATTACACCGATGATAAATTGGATAGCTACCTTTATCCATACATTTACTATCAGTTTGTATTTTTTGTTAACCTGTAGTACATTTTTTTTCCTCGTATACGGAGATTCAGAATCCTGCAGCTAGGTAGACCATTTACTATGTATTTTCTCAGTGTTCGACAGTGATCTGGGTCACTCTTTTCATTTTGAAGTTTGTACAAAAAAATGTGTTATCAGGTTTCACCGTTCATATTTTTTCAGAATTAACTAAGAATTTTTAAAAGTGCATATAAGGTAATCAACGTTTTATTCATCTCGGAAAACATGGGATATTAAATCAATGGTAGAGTTAATCTCTAATATATGTATGAATTCGTATTCACGGTTATCATCAGAAAGATCCAGTGGTGATGATTGAAAATGTGTAATAGTCATCGAAATCTTGATAGGTATATATCAAATACATGTCGAGGTTCACCAAAGAATGATTATCATAAAATAAAAGGTTGACCTCCTTCATCAGGATTCTGGTCAACACCTGTTGTATTATACCAATATAGTTATCTAATCATAATATTTCTTGGGAATCAGGTCAACACATGTTGTATCTGTTGTACCAATGTAGTTCTCTGATTGTAATGTTTCTTGGTTATGCCTGAGATGAGGTTTGTTTTATGATGCCCAAACGTCTACAAAGAATCAATTAACAAAAATTACCTCTCTCACGATGAAGGAATACTTGCTCATTTGCTGCAAACTATAAATTATTTTTGCATAGTCGATCTTTAATAAGTTGTTATATATCTGAATGACATCGCGAGATTTCATGGTGCCAACTCAACTATTAGGAAACAATAACAAAACATAAAGTAAGGGAGAGTACGCATGATTTCCACTCCGAGTTAAGATATTTTTTCCTTTCAGTTGTAGTAAAATATCATCGGGATTTATATAGTGGAGAACTATCTTCTGCTAGTATAACCATGACTTCATTAACCATTGGAAAATTGTGCATCATTTATTTGTAAAATGTCAAAATGTAAAAATATTTTGACATTTTTCTCAAACGGATTAATATCTCTTAAAATCGTTATATTGCATAATATTTAGCTCATACATAGAAAATACATGAGCCCATCTAAGCAGAGGTCCCTCCTGTATTTTTTGTTGCTCCTGTTTTTGCATTCATTTCTTGTGTTCTAGCTGATTCAAAATTTTGGAGGTCAGTTAAATGATTATTTTGTTTCGGAGCCGATCGTTAATAATTAATACGTTAACGTGTGCTTGTAAAAAATGCAGCTATGGGTATTCCTCATCGGTAAAAATTACGTTGAATTGTTGTCCATGTAGTTTCACTATATAATTAACTTTCTATTGATCAAGTGGTTGATACTTTCTTCAACGCGTGGCCTTCTCTTAAATTTAAATTTCTAAAGTTAAAGCTTAAAGTGACAATTTACTTCATTTTAAGGGAGGGTAGTGGCACTACCTAGGAGTTTTATTTTCTTTCGATTATCTTACCCTTATTAAGATAGTTTTCAGTTAATTTAGATAGCTGTCAGAATTTGTGAGCTAACTACAGAATCCTGAGTTACTGTTAATTGAATAAGCATTTGATGTTATGGTTATTCATGGAATTTTTCAAAAATGTATACTATTCTATAATTAAAATCTTTATGTTGGAAGAAAAGATTCTGACATTTCTTAATCACCCAATTCAGCTAAATGAAACTTTTCAATATATTATAATAGAAAACTTATACCCAGTTTATTTTTATATTGAACAGTGAAATTCGTGTTCTATGGTGTAGAAGCTATATGTCATCAATTTTAGACTTCATTTTATTTGTCTTCTAATCATCTTACTCTGGTCGTGATGTGTATTACTTCAACCCCTTAATTCAGTTAAACAAAAGAATTTCAATCAATTATATTGACATAAATAAATACATACCTATTACCTACTGAACTATTTCTTCTATAATTGTTTCATGTTAACTACTTTCATGGAACTTTGGATTTCTTTTTCAAGAGAAAACTTAGCTATACTGACAGATAGATTTACGTTGGATTGATTAATAACCATACTCAATTTGTATTCAAAACTCACTCGTAAGCCAAAACCTCTTTGTCCATCTTAGTTTTCTTATTTTTAACCAAAAAAAGGTTAATTCGGGAGGTGAAAACAATAACCATGAATTCCTCCGATTCACTACAACTATATTCTAATTGTTCCAATTTAGGTTTTTCGTCGGACCAATTATTGTTAGGTCCCTCCGTTACACACCTTCTCGCAGAGGAGGAGACCAAGTTATGGTTGAAATGAATCTAGTGGCTGCATATCTTTTTCCCGTAATTTTTATCACTCTAAAGATGATATCCATGGAAAATATTGCAGAATAGCAATTTGTTCAGATACGTGGTACTTGGTGCTGGTTCAAAAATGCAACTCTTTACAATCTATAAACGAAAACTTGGGTAGCGTCATGCTGGGATTTCCATTAAATTGGATGGCATTGACCTATCTCTATGTTTCACTTCAAAAAGACACTTGTTCATTGGGTGCAGTATAATTTTTTTGTATTTTCGAAAGTGTCGCAATTTGTCCATAGAACTAACATAAGAAGCAATTACGCTGACAAACCAAATTCACATAATTGATTAGAGTTCCCCGGGTTTTTTTAGCTGAACTCAATTCTAATAAGTTGAGTTTTTTAGATGAACTCAATTTTAATAAGTTGACACTCCGGGCACCTTTATTTATAAGTGATGTGCGCAAGTACATATGTGATTCATCTTCACTATGATTTTCATCTGCGTGAACTTACCCATCTACTTCCTTGTTGGGGAAGTTGATGAAAATAGTAACAATTTCACTAAATCCTGTAACTGAAAGCATCATCCAGAAAATAATAATTAGATCACAGAGCCTAAAAGAGTGATAAACATGTTTGCGGATAATGTTTTGATGGCACGCTAAGGGGCTGGCAAGAAAATATCCAACATACTACATAAAATTCTCAAGTGCTCAGTTTTAGTATATCTTCTCTCTTCTTCTTTTTTTTCCGAAAAGAATGATCCGACCCTCATTCATTTATTAAAAATATTTTCCCTGTGAGAAATCTGGTGTAAATCAGGATTGGGATATCGGTTACATTGATAGTTCCAAAATTGGAATTGTAAATTGTTCATTAGGGTTCTAAAGTTTTCCCCTGACCAAGACTTCGTGAGTCCATGACGGTTACAGTAATTAGATAAATGCGCTGCCCCAATTATATGGTATCTAATTCTTAAAATAAAACCTTTCACTTTAAAATTTATGTAATTTCTTGGATCTATATTGTAATCTTCACTGATAGTATATCTCTTTTCCCTAGCCTTAGCATACATTTCCATTAGCAACATGAGTGTCGATTCAGAATCGCTTTGAAAGATAATATTTTGTGCTCTACATTTTGTCGCCAATTGGAAAGCTTCTTTGGCTCCAGTTCTTTCAAGTTCTTCTCTGGTAAAACAGTTTGCATGGCTACCATTTCCTTCATCAGTGTTACCTGCATAGTCAGAAATAGTCAGTCCCACAACCGAATTTGCCCTGAAATTTGACATTGACAAAGCAATGTTAATTTTCACAGTCATAAAATTATCATTTTCTATTCAGTTCCTCTGTTGTGATTTTGAGATGTTCGTCATTCATAGGATTGTAGTTAAGGTTTTGCATAATATCATAACCCATTTTGTTTATGTTCATGGAACTGTTTATGAATAGACTATTGCTTTGGCTATTTCCATGCTATTTAACTTAGTTTTTCTAAACACTACATCACATCTCGCTTTCCAAACATGACAGCTTACTATACTGCAAAGAACTGGCCAGTCCATTGCAAGTCCGTTTCTATCATGATTCCTAAACCAAGTATTAAGCCAATCATGAAAGTTTATTAATCCATTTGTAACGTAAGACATGTCGAAATTTAGATGCATCCAAACCTGAAAACAAAGTTACAAGTGATAAAGATATGAGATAGAGATTCCTCACCAGAGTTGCACAAAGGACAAGAAGTCCGAATATCAGGTAAGATGGCTGCAACTCTCATATTAGTTAGTAAAATAGAGTGAGCCGCTTTCCAAATAAACATTTAAATAGAGGGAGTAGTTTGCATATCCCAAATTTTGTTCCAATCTTGATTTGCTCCACCAGAAGAGTTCAAATAGTTGTATAAAGATTTAACAGTAAATTTACCTGAATTGTTTAGGGTCCAGATAGCTTCATCTGGGGTATTATTACTTAGGATTGGAATCTTCAATATTTTCTCAATTGTATGTTGATCAAAACAAGCTGCTAAGTTTTCAACATCCCAAGTATGTGAACTAGTAATCAAGTCACTTACCTTGCTGAAATTTGCTTCTGCTGTAGAGTTGTGTATTATCGGTAGTTTAATCTCAGGCACCCAATGATCAGTCCAAATATTTATGTTTTCTCCATTACCTACTTTCCAAAAACAATTTTGTTTAATTTGATTTACCCCCATTAGAATTCCTTTCCAATCCAGCTATCTTTTTGTTTTGGTTTGGTTTTCATATGCAATATGTCATTATGAGGATAGTATTTTGCTTTGAGTATAGAAGCACATACCGAGTTTGGTTTTTCTTTAAGTCTCCAACCCATTTTTGCTATCATTGCAATATTGAATTTCTGCAAGTTCTGAATGCCAAGCTTTGAAAAACAATCCCTTTTTACCTTTCTCATTCACACCTTTTTCAGTTTTTCCCCACCAAAAATCTCTCTGCATTTTGGTTAGTTTGTTACAGATTTTGACATGGATTTTAAAGCTACTCATCTGGTAAACACACAAAGAAGAAGCTACATTTTTTTATCATGACAGTCCTACCTACAGTGTTTAGGTTTTTTCCTTTATAACTTACTAGTCTAATACAGCATTTTATCCACCAAGGGTTCAAAACATTTTACTTTAGATCTATTTGTGAACAAAGAAGATCCCAAGTATTTATCATTTAAAGGAATCACATTCACTTCTAAGATGTTAATCACCTCATTTCTAATGTTTTCATTCGTTTTACTACTGAAAAACACTCCAGATTTAGAAAAGTTGATTAGTTGACCTGAAGCTTTACCAAACTCAGAAAACAGGTTAACAAGATTTCTGCAGGTAGAAGCTTTAGCTTCACAGAAAATTAGACAATCATCTGCAAAGAGCAAATGACTGACAGCTGGGGCTTTAGGAGTGAGTTTTATTCCTTTTAAAAACCCATTTGACTCAGCATACAAAATAGTTCTCGATAGAGCCTCCATACAAAACAAAAAGAGATAGGGTGACAAAGGGTCACCTTGTCTCAGGCCCCTAGTAGGTTTGAAAAAATCAGTGGGGGAGTCATTTAACAAAATAGCAACAGTAGTAGTTGAGATGCATTCCATTACTAAGTTACACCATTTCTCATTAAATCCTATCTTAGCCATAATTTTTATTAAAAAATTCCACTCCACTTTGTCAAATGCTTTTGACATATCTATTTTTAATCCCATTAAACCATTTTTCCCTTTTTTGTTTCTCATTTTATGAATAATCTCATGAGCTATTGTTATATTGTCACTAATCTGTTTTCCAGGAACGAAGGCAGATTGAAAATGAGAAATAATTTTATCAAGAAGGCATTTCATTCTACTAGCCATTAATTTTGAGATTATCTTATAAGAAGTGTTTGCCAGGGCCATTGGTCTAAACTCTGAAGAAGTTGTAGGATTCAGGGTTTTAGGAATCAAAGTTATGAAAGATGCATTCATTTCCTTAAAAATGTGACCACTTTCAAAGAAAGTCTGGATCATGTGGGTAAGGTCGTCCCCAATGATTTCCCAATTCTGCTGGTAGAAATTAGGAGGCAACCCATCGGGCCCCGGACTCTTGTCCAGCTTCATGGAGAAAAGAATTTTTCTTATTTCTACCATATCAGGACCTTTACAAAGCATCTCATTATCAGTTTCAGTGACACAATTTGGGATAAGGTCTAGCATTGTTCCATCGGTTGTTGGATTAACAGTAGTAGCTATGTTTTTAAAATGCTTAGAAATACAAGAAGCTACTTCCAATCTACTAGTGGCCCAATCGCCATTATCTATCTGGATTGTTTCAATCCTATTTCTCCTAAATCTTTGTTTTGCCTTGCTATGGAAATACCTAGTGTTCCTATCTCCTAGAGCCAAGGTATGATCCCTGCTTTTGTCTTTCCAAAATTATTCTTTTATGTTATACCAATTTGTGAGGTTAGTTGTCTCAATAGCTAGATCATTGGCTTTCTCAGGGTAAGGTCTATTGTTTATCTCTATCAGATTGTTTTTTATTATCTCTATATTAGTTTTAATGTTACCAAAACTAGTTTTATTCCACAGTCTAAGAGTGGTCTTAACTGAAGATAGTTTTCTGTTAAATGTGAAAGCAGGTGACCCATGAACATCACTATTCCAACATTCCTGAATTAATGGCTTGCATTGCTCATGTTTTAACCATTCTCCAAAAAACTTAAAAGGGGAAGGGCCATCATTCCAGATATTCTGAGTGTTAAGACAAATCGGAACATGGTCAGAGGTCAAGGGGCCCAAGTGTCTCAGATTAGAGTTGGGAAAGGTAATATTCCATTTGGAATTAACTAAAGCTCTATCCAATCTTTCTTCAATGAAGTCTTGGTCTTTTCTTCTGTTATTCCAAATAAAAGTGTAACCTATGAATCCCAAGTCATGGAGACCACTATCTCCAATATTATTGAATATTCCAGCCTCATATTCATTGAAAGGAAATCTACTACTTTTTTCTTCTCTATGGAGCACTACATTACAGTCACCTAGAACGACCCAAGGAATGTCTAATAATACTCCAAGAGTCCACTTTCTGGTTACTAGTAGAGCTACCATAAAAGCAGGTTAGTATCCAGCTAGGTCTATTGTTAGTAGCATGGATCTTAACATTTATATGATGAAATTCATAATCAACAATTTCAATTTTCATATTATTTTTCCACATTAAACATAGTCCTCCTGCCCTTCCTCTAGGAGAGACCAACCAGTAATTACTAACATTAACCTTTCTCAATAATTTATGCATTTCAACATTTTGTTGTTTGGTCTCAGATAGAAACAATATGTCAGGGTTTTCTTTATTTAAGATATCATTTAGGCTATTTAGAGTTTCATCATTTCCCAACCCCTGGCAATTCCAAGCAATGCAACTGATAAATTGCCAGAAGTAGGAAACAGTCGGGTACTCAAACACAGACAAGATGTGATTTACATTTATATTTCTACTGTAATCTCTAATTATGATATAATGTGTTGCTATCATGGGAGTTCTAAAGTATTTCTCATAAACCAACCTAATCCAGTGTTCTGTTTCATGCCAATTTGAGATAATGGTTTTGTGCTCTAAGTGTAGATGAAGCAAAATTATCATTTTCTTTGTTACCCATTCTATACTAGAGTGTTTAGGACTTACCTCTGTAGTGCTCTCCTTGTCTCTCTTTTGGACAAAATTATGAAATTTACCAGCGATTCTTCCCTGGGGTTTTCTTTTCTTCCGATTGTAGATAAATATTGAAAGGTTGTTGTGCCCAGACCAAGTAACAGCTAAAGGGTAAACACCTTGAATCCCTGGTTTTCTCAGAAGTTTCCTTTTTTTCCAGTTGTAACAAATAGTACCTGGGATCAGACAAGAATGCATTAGACTTGATAAAGATTTTAATTGACCTTTGCAGAATTTACTGAAATTCATAGGTCTGCTAGATGGAATACAGATCCAAACTAGGGAAAACAAAACAAATCAATTAAGTTCGAACAACTAAGGGAATTAGTTACTGAAATTAAGAAAATTAGTTATTGAACAGGCTATTATAATTAAAGAGGAAAAAAGAAACTCAATTAACGATCATACAAATCCAGAAATTTGGTAAAGTTGATAGATATGCAAACAATTAACGCAATTTAACAACTAGGTTAATTAAACGAAGCCATGAAAATCAATTTTGTATCAATTAACGATGGTTCCCGGGTGACCACCACCGTCGGAGACTATATTGCGGTGGTTGGAGGTTTTATTTTGGTGGTTTTAGTGGTGGCTCAAAAATCGCTTTTGAGGGAGGAGAGATGGAGAAATCGCTTTTCCTTTTAAATTGAAAAGCACTCCCCATCTCCCTAAGTCCAGTACTCCCTGCTATCATTAGACTTTGGTGTTGATGATGGATCATGGTCCCATCTCTTGAACCTAGGCAAAGCAAGTAATATTTGAGAAGGTGGAACACATAGTACCGCTATGGAAGAAGTCGAAAGAACCTGGAAAAAAAATATGATGAGATTTGATGTCTATTAATAGGACCCTTGATTATGTAATATATGCAATCAAAAGAAAAACTTCAATATATCAGCGTTTATAAAAAAACATTACCTAAAATACTTTCTCAAGATTAGAAAGAGTTGAATTATGTCCTCATTGTCCTATAACTAAGATAAATATATCACAGGCTCACTGAAACAAAGAGTTGAATTATGTCCTCATTTTGTCCAGTAACTAAGATGAATATATCACAGGCTCACTGAAACATTGGGTAAATACACTATTTAAAAATAATAAAAAATCAAACAAATCAGACGGAATTTTAAAAGGCATTGGATCATAATCCTAAACATCTGCAGTTTGTGTGTTATTACATGCACCCGAGTGGAATCATTTCTGAAACAGGTTTTGTGGCAGGCATGTTAATTAACAAAGAATTCATGATAAACTCTAGCTTTATTTGTTTCAAGCATTTCCGAGTAATGCTTTGCATTAAGAATTAGGTATGATTGTTTCACTTGCTCCTTCCAAACCATTAATTTCAAGACCAAATAAATGAATGGACTTCTTCTTTCAAGATAGGCCTAACTACATTTTACAATATTGCTGCTAATGCAGCTACTACAATTAGGTTGACTTCTCTTTTCTAATTGAAAGAAATATCATCTTCTTAATTAGTAAGAAACGTTAAATTAAGTATCATCTTCTTAATTAGTAAGAAACGATTTATATACGCTATTCAGGTGATCAAGTCAGAGGTCATCTGATACATCAATGTAAAACCTTCTAAGAAACAAAAATTACCGGTCACAATAACCGAAAAGTATATGGGTATAATTTATGTAAAATTTGTGGTATCAACAAATAGAATCAAGCTTTTTGTTTTTTGTTAATTCTATTCTTTGTGCCCCTGCAACCAAACCAAGTTGTACATTAAGACAACTGAATTTCCAGCAAAGGCCTCAACGAATTAGGAAGGTCCCTGTTTGTTATTAGAATGGGGCCGGTGCGGTAATGTGGACTCCACGCAAGAAAGGAAAGTATGGTTCCGATCATGAAGCCTAATAATACTTTAATATATCAATTTAGTAATCAAGTTCAGATATATTAAGCCTAATAATACCTTAGTATATCAATTTAGTGATAGAAGCAATCAACTAATCAATTCCGTATCAAGTTCAGTTGCTAGCATTAGCTTACATACAGTTCCTCCAGAAACAGATCTTGAACTTAAATTTTGACCACTCAATTTTATTTCAATAATATTTCTCCCATGATTAGTTTTATTCACAAAACAAATCATCGTTACTGAAAAGGAAATAGAGAAATATAAGGTGGATCCGTGTTGGCAGTGGTATTTGGAGCAGGAAAAATAGCTTCCATTCAACAAAAACTAACACTTCAAATTCAGTAATATTCAATTCTTTTTCTTAAAAATTGAATATCCACATGATAATTTTTCATTATGCCTTTTACTAAAGAATAAAAGGTCACAATAAATAATAAAACATTCCGCAAGTATCACAATAAGGATCATGGAGACAAACCTGATAAGTCTATCTCTTGTGTGGCTATATCCTTTAGCTTGAAAATGATGTCACACAACAACTTGGGTCAGTCACCATGCCTCAAATGCACAACAGTATAGTCCGTACCTGAGCATATTATGTAGACTACATTTGGATCATCTTTGTTAAAACTTATGTGAAATGAAACCTCTTATGCATATTCAAATCACCACATACAAAGTCTTAATAACATATAATCCCACTTCCAAGTTGCAACATTAGTTCAACTTGAAAATAAATAAGAAATTGTTAAACCACAGAGACCTTACTAAATGGCCATAGTTGATCTGTTCTGGAGATAGGACTAATCAGTACTCATAAAATTTCATACACTAAAAGGTAGAGATAGAAGTGAATACCTTCTTAGCCATTGTGATGGTTGAGTTAAATACAATGTTGATTGGCCGTTGGAAATTAGTGAGCATCCATCAGAGAGACCTAATTACAAAAGACGATTATCTCCTAAAAATGATAGACATGCATGCATGATGTTCAATGCAGATAGGCATGTATGACGTTCAATACAAAGAGGCATGTTCATGTAGCCAATGCAACCACAAATTGAATCTCTTATCTCTTGCTCAAGTTCTCTGCATTTAAAAGCAAAAAAAGCCCGAACTGTCACACCTGCAAATGCTCCCATCAAATTTTCTTCACAACTATGACCCGGCAATACAGTGGTTTAGTGATCTCTTATCACCCACTCGTATTTCAGCCTTATAAGTTTGCACCTGTGCAAACAACAACACTACCTTGAGTGATCTTTAATATATTGACTTATAACTCTTATAAAAACTCAACGATGGAGAATGCTGCATTAATGCCCCATGCTTCCAATTGGAGTAATTATTTGATAGGAAAATCGAGCATCAATTACTGTAAATATATTTAAAATTACTGTAAATATACGATCTTATCAGTAAGGCATATCTTGCTGAGGTTGGTATCCAGGCCTCAAAATTTGTAAACAAAGCAGACTACCAAAAGGCTTTTGTCTGCCACTCAAAGTATTCTTGCATTAAACGTCTTATTGTTGCATTATGCCGAGCTCCACAGGCAACAGTTACCTAATTGCCTTTCTGTACCATAGCTCCAACCCCACACATGCCATATATCTTAAACATCAAGAAGACAAATGCATCAGGGTGGTATCTAATATTTATCATGGTGGACCTTCTGCAGTTTAACGGTCTCCCCTTATTGTATGGGTTGCGGTGGTGGATTTGCAGGTAGTGAAATGATTTATTACGTGTATAATTACTAAACGTCTATGATTACCTCTGCCAATGTATCAGATTGTAGTACAGCACATAAAATAAGTAAAAAATAAGTCAATCGTAGGGATTTTATAAGAATAAATCTAGACATAAACATGCTAATATGAAGAAAACATTGCAGGGATTCATGAGATTTCCTGGTTGTTAACAATAAATAAAGCCATAAAATACCCATCATAATATGAGAAATGGTGAGAAAATGGATGAAATATTAATAATGAAAACAGGGTGTCATATAAAATCTTGATTCTATTTACCGGCGAACAGGAGTAAGTAATATAACAAGCAACGTGTTAAAAGTACTTCAGTTCTAAATTGGGGCACAGTTTGTTCCATTTCCTTTCAAAGGTTCTCTGACCCTCAGTGTTAATTCACTGCAGAGCGATTCAATTATAGAAGATTACAATCATCTTCTTAAACCCTAAAATAAATCTCTTCTATTAGTAAAATATGTACCACTGGGTAGAAAAAAAAGATAAAACGTAGTTTATACATTAAAATGCAAAGTAGTTGTGCCATACTAACTCTTTTCAGCTCATCTCCCACCCTACTTGGGCTCAAGTTTTAAATCCAAAAGATACCTAATGTTCTTAGGCTAAGTATCATTACCTCAATACACTGCCCTTCTTAAGCAATCACATTAGCTGCTCATCTTATCTGATACCAAGTGTTTGTAATGTTTAAGGAATGAAACTACTTACTCTACTTCCGGTTTAACCTGATCTGTTAAGGTGAAAGCTAATAAGACGTGATTCAGCTTTACTCGCTATCTTATTTATTAATGATTTATGAAACATACATCTAGCAAGGTTATATGAATAAGCGACATGAACTTCAATCTTTTGAATAGCATGATCCAATCTCCACAGAGATCAGCATCCCAGTTATGCGTTATATTCCATAATAATGATAAATTTCATCTTCTCTTAAATAAAATTTTGTTCCTATCTTCCATCAGCAATGCTAGATATTTAAAAATTAACAACAAAAGTAAAACCTCGCAAATTTGAACCACTAAAAAGCTGAATTAGGAATATCATCCAGGCAATGCAGTTAGATGTTGTACTTGCTTTGTAATGGCAGGAACACGTGATGTACATGATTTCTTTAGCAGATGATTTATCGATTAACAAAAAGTGGTTTATGTGTGTGCAAATTTTATAGCTGAATTAAGTTAATATATACTTTATGTCTAGCTGCACTTGTGTGTAAGGGCAACAAAGCTCAAATAGACAAAACTAACAAAGTTCATGTTGAAGTGGTATCTTCCCCTTTCCTTACTCATGACACGTCTCCAGTGAAGGAAGATTGAACGAACACATTCCAATATACATCAGAGCTAGTATTATAACAATGGAAAATGCATAGCAAGACATTGGGAAGAACTTAATAGAAACTAACTGCTTGGGTACAATAAAAATCCTTCAGGCTTCATTTATCTTTCCCAATATGTTCCAAAAGGCCACATATCACTTCCTGTAGTAACAGTAATTGAACTTCTGTTTCTGCTTACAAAGGCTTCTGATACCTGTCAAATAGATAAAACTAATAAGCTTAAATGACAAGCTTAAGAATGGCAACATCTAAGAATTATAGATGAGAATTTATATTCGTATATGTAAACAGGTGCACTGAATACCTCAATTGAAGATCCCCCCCCCCCCCTGCATCGGTTGAATTGCCATTTCCTGCTGCTATAAGCTGAAGGAAAATGCAATAAGCTGTTGCTAATTTAACATGAAAATCTGTCCTCTCTAATTTATCAGTTATCCAATAAGGATTGTGTGTAACTGTTTAGAGACATAGTAAGAACATCTATGTCTGGAGCAGTTTATGAAATGAGATATATGCCGGCATAGTATAACATCGTCTTCCAGGTTTTGACAGTGACTGCATCTGTCAATTAAGGTGACTTACACCATGCTGTTTAGTTTTCCCCCATGCAACAAATCCAGTGGAACCACACTTCATATGGGACAAACTTTTATATTAGGAGAATTCGCTGAGACTTCAGGAAAAAGTACTAAAGAAAATAGGGAGATTTTATGCAACGGAAAAGGGTAACTAATGGTCTTTAACAAAGTAGAGGAAATGAGCTGCTGTCAGATTTATTTGTGGAACACTTAAAAAAATTATGCCAAGCACAGAATCTTAACAAATTTATGCCAAGCACAGAATATAATGGCAAGCCAATTTCTCGTAGGGAGTAATTTAATAAATCCACACGATAAAAAACTTACCCAATTCCTTGACCTCCTGCCCACCTGGTGTTTGTCCAACTTCCACTTTGTTGTGTCTTAGAAAGAAACTTATTCTTGTTGTCTCCAAACCCATGATATAAATCTCCAACATTTGGTAAAGGTTAGACTGTCAGCCCATTATAACTCATAACTGATCATAAGCTTAAAACTGTATTTGTGTAAATTTTGTGTAAATCAAAGGTGAAGTAGTTATGTATTTTGATAATGTTGTGAATCATCTGGGTTGTATATCAAAGACCAATGTCATGAGAAATATAAGAAAATACAAATCTTAAGACATACCTCCTACTACTCTAGCGAAATGCCTGCTAAGAGGAAGACCCGTGAGGAAATTTTCCCATATTAGAAATGAATATATCTTTAAAAAGACTTGGGGATGTATTAAGTATTCAGATACAGTGGAGACATGCCAGTGACTGATGAAAAGATCTAAGTTGATTTTGCACACCTCGTTATAATAACCGTTGACACCAGTTGTAGTTGAATCAATATCCCCACTGGGGCGTACATAGGTTTCCTTTGTGAAGCGATAAGTAATTTGTGGTTATGGTGGGTGCTATGCTACTGCATTGTTGCTTGTTTCTGGGCGCATAATCTCCATGCTGCAAGAGAGTAATTTCAAAACGTATTAACTCACATACACACAGTATGAATGTACACTGGCAAACATAGCAATGGTCAATAATTAAAAACCTAAAATTAAAATGTTTTATTTTAGTTATTAGAGATCACATCATGAACGAAGAAATACAAAATTCAAACCATTATAGAAAAAGAAAATCAGATCGTGAAAGTATGTAAAACCATGAGTCAAAAAAAAAGAATCAAACCTAAAAATCTGACCAAAATAAAAACGGTCACAAAACTTCTCCCACCAAGCTACACCTATCTCAATATCATACACAAACAAAGCTGAAAACAATTCGAGCACAAAGAAATTGTACAAAGAAACAAAATAGTTAGATCAAGCGAGACAATAGAAACAATAGAGCAGAGAAAATATAAGTAGGAGAGGAGGAGGCAGGTATAGGATAATAGAAACCTCAGAGAACAAAAACCAAATCAGGCGCCTATGACTCGGGATACAAATCAGACAACCTGAAACAAAGAATTAAAATTGCAAGAACAAAACTGCACAAAAGAATAAAATCATGCAGTAAAATCTCTGGCTTGAAATAATAAAAAACGTTGCTCTTAATGTGATTTGTTTTACGGTAAAAACCCTAATCGTAAGAAGAGAGAAAATTCAATTTTATGATGCAGATAAGAAAACAATTACCGTCCCTGATCATCCCAAGCATCACCCTCGTTTATTTTGTTCACCCACAATCCACCACTTAACATTACCAGTAGTGTAGAGAAAGCAAACCCTAACCCTGAACAAACAGAGACTCTGTCATCAGTCATCTCTCCATGATTATCGCCAACGGAAACAATATCATCGTGGATCCATTAGTGTTTATTTAATATGGCCGAAGCACTTCCATAGCTAATATATACACTCCAAAGCACCTAAGAAAAATACATATGAAAATTCTAATTTTGGCTGTTCAATGATTTGCACACTCCACATTCCTGCTCCACTGTATTGCTAGGATAACTACTAACCCAACAATCTTAGAACGTCTCAAACATGAAACCATGTTAACACATACAACGGATTCCAACCAACATACTCAAGCTCCCACACTATGAGTAAAATAAAAACTAAAACCAAAAAAAGAACCCTTAATAACAGAAATAAATCAACAATCAAAATTTATCAATCAATTATGTATTTAGTTTGTCCATGAAATTTCTTTCTTTGAAGATGGGGCTAAGATTGAACCTTCACAATTCGGCATATAATCTCTCTTTCACAATCCGGGATTTCTTCTTCTCTTCTTCTGCATCGTCTTCCTCTGCATCATATCAATGTCATAATTCCTAAATCAAACACATAAAGCAAACACAAATCAGCATATATCAATCAAGAAGTAAAAAAAATAAAAATAAATCAGATTTCAAATTTCTAGGGTTACCTTCTTCTTCCTTTCATCTACATCGTCCTTTACCTCTGCATCGTCCTTTCGATTAAATAAATCTTTCTCTTGGGGTTTTTACGATACAATATGTCGGGACCTTATTCCCACATTCGTGGATGGGGATTAATTGGGTAGTTTATAAGTCAATTGGATCCCTCATCTAGTCAACCGGTTTCGAGTTGAATTCTACCCATGGGCTTATGATGAGTTGGAGTCGGTACCCTAACACAATAGATCAACTGCAGAGGAAGAGAATCGTAGCAGCAGAAAGGGAGAAGAAGGTTTTACGTGAAACAACCGAGCTCACCCAACCCTATTTCGATTGACCCACAACCCACCCTGTAATATTACCGAACTTTCCTGACCGTCCAAATCAAAACTCCATCTGGATGACAGGAACCGCCAGGTGGGCCTCCCTGGTAAATCCTGATCGTTGATTGACTCTTTGATCACAAAGACAAAGACCACATCTTTTTATAACAGTGACTAGGTATCACCGGGGCCTTACGGCCCCGGCTCAACCTTCCATCTTGGTATACTACTTTCAGTCAAGGTTTTTCGACATAGGGCTTGCTGATCTAACATTAAGTTACGCATAAGTCTTCTATAACTATAATTCATCAACTTACACATTCCCCCTCTATTTTTGTTTTCTTTTATCTTTTTTATGAATAAAATTCTCCGCGGGAGTTTGCAAAAAAAATCAACTCACACATAAAAACATAATATTTCCCACAATTTCATCGACGCCCAAGAATCAATAATATCATGAAAATCTTGAGCAACAACAACTTTTATTTTAATATTCCTCGGCATTGATTTTGCTTTTCGTTGCTCATTTTCCAAGGCATCCCAAGTGTTCCACAAAGTAAGTTCATCATGTTTTGCCATTACGTGATTGAGTAACTCTTCAACCCCCTCCAAATTGAATTCATGTACCAATTGTTTGGCCTCCTCTAATTTGGTTGACCTTTTTCTTTCTTGGTCAGTCGTTTTTTTGACTCTTTGTCTCGATTCCTTTTTATCAAAGTGCATGTTCCAACTCATTTATTTATTTATATTTTTTTTTATTAACTCTAAAGCAAAGACGTGTCTTTATTTTATGTATTATTTATTGTTCTTTGATTCTAAACCATTCTCTTAAATATCTAATGTTTGGAGCTCTCAATTTTTGTTTATGTTTTCTAAGTCAATAAGATTGTTATTTATTAGCTTGGTCATGTTTATATGTAAACATAAATCATGTCTTTTGTTACCATTACTGCCCAAGTCACATTATTACATTATCCGATTAAAATTTCACATATGATGAGTATGACCTACATAGTCCTTGACCAACAACTTAAAATTAAATATGTATTCATTCTCTATGTTGTTTTAACCCATCCTAAAGTACTGACCAGCTTTTGTTTATGGTTGTATTTTCTTATCAAACTCTCGAATATAACCTTCAATTTTTATAATTATAAAATCATTTTTAAATTCACCCAGTGTAAAATTTTAAAAGGAATATTCATAAAATGGAAACAGTTCTATTTAATATCTTTCATATTTATCTTCATTACTTTTTTGTTTTTTTTAAAAAAAAAATTTGTCCTCTTTTTAACATAAATTATATGTTCTCTTTTTTCTTTCCTATTAAAATGGAGTTAATATTTTCAGGCGGTTCTAATAATAAATTTTTATATTTTTTATTTTGGCGATAATTGACATTTAAATCGGATAGTTTAGGAAGACCTACGGCCTCTTTATTTATTACTTTTTCAAAGCGGGATGAAATTAAAAGACGGATGGAGTAACCGTTAAATCTTGTTTCACATTTTACCACTGCTTAAAATTACTACTGAGACTTAATTTCATATTGTTTGGTCAGTCTTTCATCAATCTATCCAATGCTACACAATGTGAAAATGATATCCAATGCTTATGATAGTACACATATGTTTAGAGTAATTAACTATTTGATTTTTTGGCGGTGCCCGTAATTTTTGTATTTGCATTACTATTATTTGTTCAAATACAAAAATCAGAATCGTCCTACTTGAAACCTTCGTCGGCAATTATTATGTATAAAAATTGATATGCAAGCAATTGATCTCTGGCACATGCAGATACATAAGTAAAGCCTAAAAATAATGGTAAATTGAATGATAATCATTATTTTAGAACATTTGGTATAGAGGATGTGCTAGTAACTAAATGTGTGTAGGCTCTATATCAAGTTGTTAGACGCACTATTTTACATATATTCTAGGTCATCAATCAAACAACCATTATCAAGTTTATTAGTTGGTAATATAACCAAGTCTTTCCTAGCTGATTTATTTTATTTTGTTAGATTCTCATTATATTTTTTGAAATAGCATTGTTATCAGTATTGTTAAAGTAACATGTGGGTATCTG
Source organism: Papaver atlanticum (assembly GCA_023531105.1). Taxonomy (NCBI): domain Eukaryota; kingdom Viridiplantae; phylum Streptophyta; class Magnoliopsida; order Ranunculales; family Papaveraceae; genus Papaver; species Papaver atlanticum. The sequence continues at coordinate 124,820 of JAJJMB010014835.1, forward strand.
TTTAAATTCAGAATTCTAAGATTGTAGATTAATTTTGTCAATATATCTTGGATAAGAATTAATGCAACTATGCCGACCATCCAACTTTAATACCAAAAATCAAAATACATTTAATTGCATGTTCCTCGTTTTACCCTTATTGTATTTCTTCGTTTTTTGAGCTTCTTTCTCGTGATGCGCTTGCTTGGAAAAAACGAAATGAAGAACTATCACCATAAAATAAAACCCATATTATAAACTTAATTTAAAATAGAGTTTGTTACAAAACTTGATTGAGGGAAGTAATCGACAGTGAATATCCTAAATTTTCTTAAACTACACGGGACTTACATGTATCCACACTGAAACAATGAACCTGGAAGAAATGGTGAAATCAAAGTATTTGACGTCTACTCTTACTTTTTTCGATATGTTTAGATGTATGAGTGATTAAAAAAATCATATATGGCATAAAAGTAACTACCCAACAAAATAACTAATCAGTTTAACTGTAAAAGACCGTTGGTCGGCAACCAAACCTTGTATTGGTAGTTAAACCGTAACATAATTTCTCAAAACTCTAAACTTGATTCTTCATTTCACCTTTTATGTACTTAGTCGGTTGCATATGCTCAGTAATTTATTATTTTATTTCACGTTCATTTTTCGTAGGTTTTTGAATCCCTAACCAATTTGAATATTTCACTGGAACTCGAAATATTGTTCCTGGGCTTCTGAATATCAATTCTTCACAGTTGAACATTAATTAGGACATACTCCCTCTGTTTTTGGAAAAATGTTACATTCATTTTTTTAATTTGGCCTATTTTTAGGACTATAATAATAATATAGTGTTTTACTCGAAGAGTTCGTTTGTTAGAGCAAGTATCACATGACTCTGCCCACTTTGTTTGTACGGACTAATCAAAGAATGGATTATGCATATTTATACCCAAAAAAAATAAAATTGGATGAATAATATCACCACAAATTACAGAGTAGACCATCTTCCCTTTTTCATAGGGCTACCGCTGATAGATCTTAATGCGTCCAACCCAATCATCATCTACAATGTAAAATGTTTCAATAATGTGGTGAATCGAAAGATATAGAATCCGATTAAAAATCTGAAGGTATAACAATAATTGGTTATCCCAAATCTAAGTAACTCTTAATTATTCATATAGTTTTCATGACGCGTAGCTTATATACTTGCTAAAATAAAATAGAAATGCCAATTAAATTTTTATTGTTTTAGTGAATTATATTTTTAACAAAACTCTGATCCCTATTCGTGCCAGGAATTGCAATTCTGAGAACACGTTGAGTTTCAATTTAGCTTCCTCCTAGTACAGGTGCTCCCCAAAGTGGGACCAACATCTGTCCTCTATTTTAAGACTAATGAGAGGGGTCCTAACAACCCTATTTACATCTGCTATGCTCACACTCCCAGAAAGATGAATGACAATATAGAAACAGCAGGCTTAAACGACTAAGCAATCATATGGTTTTGGAACTGCATGACTTTTCCAAATCACATATCATATACAACCCAAGAATCAATGGAATGAGTGTAATTTCATCAAGAAGCAATCTACTCTAATAAATTTAATCTATTGTCCTATCTTCCCTATTTTGCAAACTCATATGTTAGATTTCTAGCACAGAACACCTCGGAAGCTCTCTTTCTTCTCCATCCCACCAAAAGCTTCAACACCCATCTACACCATCTCCCTTAAAGTAGTTCATGATCAATACTGCAACTAACCTTGTCAAGAGCATAAAAATTTAAGACCTGTTTTGTGATTATATCTGAAGCAAGGAGATCCCCTAACAGCTTTGATAGACGCATTTATGTGTCTATTTTTATCTCTTTTGTGTATACTGTTAGTACCCATTTTTGTACTAATTTTGGTATTTTATCCCTTTGTAGGTGTTATTGGAGGAATAGGCTTTTGCGGCAAAATTTGCTCGAAAAGTTGTTAAAGATACCTGGAAGGACATTTGCTATTCGGACTCTCATCTTGGAAAAGGGGTAACCCATTTCCAGGCAGCTGCTAAGCACAGACCAGGATTGGATAAGGGGACTCCATATTTTCACGGTTTGAAGAATTGAATTTTGGCGGGGAAAATAAGCTTTCACCTGCGTAAACTTTTGGGCAGATTTTGGAAGTGTTTTATCGAGATTCAAGCTCGAAAATCTTTTGCTTTGGGCCTGTTTGGACTTAACAGGGTTGGTAGGTCCAAAAGTTTCGATTAAATTGGGACAAATTCTTCGTTTGAAGAAAACAGGGGAGAAGAAATATTATCGACTATTTTTGGAAGTTTACGGTGATGTTTGGAGAGTTTAACTATGTTAGGGATTTGATTGTGTTCTGATGGTATGTTGACAACTCAGTTGACGCGTACAGGGAGATAAAAAAAGGAACAAAATATCCTAGACTCGTAAGAAGAAGAAAAAAAGAGAGAAAAAGTCCGTAGCTTTCCTTCGAAGAAAAGATAGAGATTCTCGGGATTTTAATTGCCCGGTTGTGTATAAAAGAGTTGGTTCGAGTCCTAAGAAGGGATGAACACTTTGGGGGAAGTTTAGAGCCTTAGAGAAAGCCATAAAATCAGAGACGAAATTGTTTTCTGCTGCTGCTGCGAAGAAGGAACGAAGAACATAAGACGCACATACAACAGTCGCAGGGGCAGACTTATTTCAGTGACAATAAACGCCTATCGTTCATGTCTGCAGTGACCGAAACCTTTCAGCAACGATTCAGTCTTCTGTTTTAGACCTTCAGCGACTACAGTGTATTCTTTTACTCTTTTAATCAACTTTGAGCTATGAATATGTACTTTGAGCAAGTGATTAATATGAGGAGCTAAACCCCTTAGCCGAGGCGACGGAGGAAGCCATTGTTCCATGAAAAATTGTATAATTCTATTTTAATTATTTTTGCAATTTTTTTATATGATTGTTTGCATAGAACTAATATAGGAAAATTGATTTTTATTATGTCGTTGTGAATTGTTTTGATGGAACATGCTAGGTTTCAAAACTTTTGATGTTTCATGCTTTATGGTTACAATTATTACTTCAAAAATCTATTAGAGGCAAAATATTAGAATCACTTTAAAAGAAAGAATTGCATGAATATTGATTAAAGTATATCACTTAATTGGTTAATGGTGGAATCCAGAGTCTCGGTGTTTTCTTTATATTTTTTATACAACTTTATTTAATTGTTGAGTTTAATTTGAGTCTAAAAAATCCTTCACAAGTCTTAGAGTTCGAATCTTTTTATCACTACAACTACAAAATACATCAAGCTTACCCAGACCTGTTTTTGCCATCGGAAGCATGTAACGTTGCCTACTCAAACAATAATGCCATATGTAGGAGTCGAACCCACAACTACATGGTTGATAACCATTTGCTCTTCCATTTGAGCTAAGACAGCAGAAACCATTTCTAGTGTAAGTGGTTTAGTAGATATAAAGTAGACTGAGCCTGTAGTCGTAGACATTACCCATCTTTAGACCGTACTTCAGATTTACTAATGGCCATTTGCACACCTAGCAGCAATTGAATTAATAGTCATTTTTCAAGGGACAATTCTACAAAGTGTGTCACCAGGAATTGTTAAATAACTTCAACAGTTTTGCATCCGGAAGTAAGATGTAAACACCAGCTAAGCTAAGGATTCCAACACTTCTCCTTGATGGTTTCATTTAATACATCCATTAAGGAAAATATTCCATTCACAAATCTAGTTGTTGCTTAACTTGATCTTCTTTTGAATCATTTCTAATAGCAATTCAAAGAGTGGAATCATTTTATGAAACCCAGTACCTTAATGCAACTAATATTAACAGCCTGCTCATAAAGGGTACTACACAAACACATTGGGAGAGACCAAGAGATAATCGACCTGTAAAGTACCTCCCGGATCAAGAATAGGATTCGTAGAGTGAAATCGTCCAACTCATAAAATAATTAGGGTGTTGGTGTTAAAGTACCTCTAGAATACATCTGAACCCCTACAAAATCAAAAAAAATGAAGAAAGAAGATCATAAATAATCCAATTCAAACCGAAACAAAGATAATTGAAACTTAAAGATGCATATTTAACTACTGAACAACCAAATGCAGATCAAATGAATATATGTGATATAGAAGTGAAGTGTGTTTGTTCTGCTCTTCTTGAATTTGAACCCTGTGATTTTTTCAAACATACAATATAAATCAACACAACTTCCAATTTAAGACCGAAAAATAAGTTTTATAATTACCGCAAACTAAGGAGCCTTACCTTTCCAAAACAGCTCATTAATACTGAGCAATACCTCCTTGTTAAAACCCCATAAGATTCAACTTGATCTTCCCTTTTTAACTCTGCAAATCTTCACAATGATTCTCACCCTCTTATAGAATGACAACTCGTAGACCCGTTAATCAAACCCATTCAGAACCTTTATCAAGGGGGTTGAATTTACTCCTAATAATGCGGATACTGAGTTCAACATCAGAAATTTCCCGTCAACCTCTACGACAACGGAAGGTTGTTTGGTTATGACTGGAGCATGTTGTACTAAACTGTCACTGTCCTGGAGCCCTAGTAGATATTGGAATTTTCCAACTTGATGCAATGATCTATCAGACTATCTCACCCCCTTTATCATTGACTTACCATCAACAAACACCACCGACAGAAGAACACTTAAATTTAACAACATTATCAAAACCACTGATCTATTTAATTAGCATAAATCCTACTACAAAAAGTGCATTTTGCTTGAAGATGAGTTAGTGTTTACTACCATTTTTCTTTAGAACAGAAAGGGAAAAAAGAAGAAGCTAGCTTCCATGTTCATCTGGCTTTCATGAGTAGCATTATAATCATGTCCGCAAGAACCACACTTACCAGTATCGCCTAGTGCTTTGCTTAGTATCTAAAAAATATGCCTCTGTCATTTATATATCCTTTGCTGAACTTCGTGATTCCGGTGGAGTACTTTCATGCTAACTGCGGTAGTCTTGATAGGATTTATCGATTGGTGTAAAAGCGAGCAGCAACCTTGCGCATACAACCTAAAAAGTTTAAATAAAGCACAGGTAACATAAGGTTCTTTGCATCAACAATTTCATATAGCAAAACTAAAAACCAATCTCCTTCAAATCAAACATCATAGCTGTTTAGAACTCACAGCTGTTTGGAACAGGTTCCTGGTACAGGTCAGTTGAACATTATAGCTGTTTAAAACTTATAGACGGTTGACTTAAGGTGTACATATCGGTGCTGGCTAAACACATATAAAAGCATCAATTACAATTTCATTATCTCGTCTCGGTCAGTATTAACTGTTCATGTTCAAGCCAATCTTAAATTGCTGGATATTGAGTAAAACAACTCAAATGCAAGTATCGTATCGAGAATCCAGGCGTCACCGCCTCTTTGGAAATTTCCTGCGAAATTGTGGATTGTCGAAGTGAGGTTAACATACACTGGTTGATAAACAGCAGGATGGTATTCAAAGGTAAGCAGAAAATAAAAAGAAAGTTGGGTTACCTCTGACGGCAAAAGAAAAATATATCTCAAAACAAAATATATCTCAGCATTTGTTTCACATTTACTGCAAAAAGGTTGTTATCTCAGTGTGTCGCTCATGAGCTAGTAAGAAACTTTGTTGTAAAAAGGACCGAATGGAAACGTCATTAAAAGTATGAGTGCAGGCATTTACCTTGATATGGGCATCTCAACATTTGTTTCACATTTACTGCAACAAAGGCTACTATTGTCACCAACAACTTTTTTGCTATAATGAAGGGCAGGAAAGACAGCTCCAACCATTAGTGATGGTATTACAATGCCACCTGATCACATTAGCAGCATGCATGTTAAAAATTATTCGGTAAATCCTGAAAGAGTCTTTGTTTTTCAGGGATAAATGGGACACATGGGTGTAATACTAACCTGATTAATTACCTGGATCCTATATGGCAGATAGAAGCTGGTGGTGGGGGTCTTTGCCTTTCTCAACGAATAGGTAAGGGATTTTTGCCATTCTCAACGAATACCGTAATATGTGGTGGGGGTCATTCATATGAGTACCTGCAAACGATAAGAACATCAGTTGGGGTAAATTAAAGTGATTACCTTGTATAGTTTTATACAACCCTAATTCAACAGAGATGACTATTATTAATGTAAATCAGTAGTTGATACCTCGGAATAAAGCAGTACAACAATGCAATCTAACATCAAATAAAGCTAAAACAACCCACTTGAGAAAATCCAATGGCAGTTAAAGGAAATCAGGTTCACATGGCTGAGAGTATACACTTTCCAATCAAAAAAATATAGTTGTTCAAATCAATCAAAAATCCTAATTTAAACCAAGAAAAATAAGCAGATTAATAACCCATATCAAGTCTTACCCCAAAATCGAGTTACATGGATAATGGGGAAGGGATTTTACGATTTCTTCGATGATTCCCTTGATTTTCCATCCCACATTCACATCCGTAACAATACTGAAAATTCGTGGCCGTCCACTGCAAAAACACGATCCGGAAAACAGGGACCGCAGGATGACCCTATGACGTAAGTGTACTTGGGGTCTTGGTTTGAAATAACAAATGGAAAAAGGAACGTATTGAATTTACCTCAATAGCCATGGAGGAAACATCGTCATTCAGCATCAACACTGAGGATAGCAGTACTTGTGCTAAGCTCTTTCGGGATTTTTAACAGAAGTTGGGTTAGTATTTATATTTCTAATAGGAGATGCTTCCAAGAGCAGCGAAATTAATTAGACATACAAATACTAACACACTTTAGCTAATAGTTGTATTCATTCATCTTCAGTGATCAAGCCTAAAAGTAAAGAATCATAAACTTCCATCATCTTCGTGTTATGCTGAAAAAAGTAATAGTTTTGCGCCTTTTCTATATCCTTGCATTTCTAATAAGACCAAAAAAGATAAATACGTCAGTAGTCAATCAACACAATAAGCAACCAAGTGTCAGCAAAACCCAATCCACCAACTATAATGAAGTATTTAAAAAGTTCAAACCTTGTCTATGATTTACCCAGATGAAGGTGTAATCTCATGGGTAACAGACTTTGGATAGATCTTTCTAACTGTTGTAGGTGGCATAAAGAGATTTTTGACACTCGATCTCTTCAATGTAGCAGCAACTGCATTAAAAGCCAGAGACCCTGCCCGTAACACAAACTCGCATGCTTCTGGATCACAGTGATGCTTAAGCAACATTTGATCTTGCACCATATAATGTTGGAGGTCTACTGTTGGACTTCTCGCATAGCAAATCTCAGATGAGAGTCATATAGTTTCTTACATATATAATCTAATTTAGGGGAAACAAATCAATTGGTGCAAATCCTGCAAGGATATGAGCCGCAATTAGTAGCTACTAGGGATCATAAAAGGCAACGCTCTTCTTACAGAAGAATAACTACTACCAAATTTAATTTTCAAGATTGTAAATAATAAATTTAAGAAAATCAGTAATCTTCATGCTCAGTACTCAGTATGCCATAGCTATATCGGATTCCCCATGAAAAATGAAAATGTAAGAGATCAAGGGTATATAATATGAAAATGTGAGAGATCGAGGTTATATTTATGACCCCCGTAGATAATTAACAAATAATCAAGGCTCAAACTGAGTAAGGAATGATTCGCTAATAAATCTCTTTCCAGATAAACTCAAATCCCATCTACCTACTCCATAAGGCATCAACCAAAATGTTCTTAGTTACGCAGAGAAACCACCAAAACCGAAGGGTCATGACTCCCTCCACTAATGTAGCTCTAGTACCGACAATCTTACTACATAGTGATATAACTAAAAAGATCAGTAATTTCAGGTATTAAGAGAAAATACCAAAAGACTCACATTGAGAGAGCATACATGGTGTCAGCAATAGACAAAGCCTCAGAGGTAATACGATAAAAAGATTAATCTTACACGAAGAATCCAAAGTTGTTTGCCAAAGGAAAACTTGTTACCAATAGCCACCAACCAAACCAAAACCAATCCACCAAAAACAAACCCTCCTTAATCGATTAACATCAATTACACAAAAAAGAATTTCCTTAATAATTAATTCCCATAAGAACATACCATACATAGATCTAAATTGGCAAACCTGGTAGACAAACATTTCAGCAGGAGGTTCTGGGACTTGTTATTCAGCTGACATGAGTAACCAAGAAGCGATGTAATACATGAAACTCACATGCAGCGGCAGTCACATCCAACACAGGAGTTTCCAGAATCACATAGTGCCTTGAGCCTCACCTTCCAAGTCTGCCTTAACGAAACCTAAAATTTTGTAGTCACCATCACATCTGTCCCAAACACAATTTTGCCATTGGTTCAACTTCCCCTGGCAACTACTGCCAACTCTAATGTCCAAGAAAAACTTAGAATGGAGGATTATTAGCAGCAGTACCCAGGGTAAAGATTACACCAGCAAAAACTGAGTAACAGCCCTGAACTGCGAAACATAGAATCACACAAACGATAAGAACATGAACCAAATCCGTATAGCAACATCTAAGCAAAAGATACTTTCTTATCATTAAACCAAAAAATATAAATAAACAAAACATAGTTTCTCCCACATGTTGAACTACGGGTACTCTAGACATTTAAAACAGAAATGCTATGTTGTTTGATGCGCAAGAATATAAAACAGATTGTATGAGTTTGTACATGCCTCTTTAATAGAAAGTCGATACTAAAAAGCCAAGTCAATAATAGGACATTATCCTAATGTTTCAGAGTAAGAGAATCTCAAGGTCTCCAATCTAGTTCCCAACCAAGTTGTTGGTGCTTGGATAGGTCTCCATAAAACTCGATCACTAAGAACAGTAACAGACTTAGTAACCTCACTAACACCACCATTGTCTCCCTCCTCATCATCTTCTCTAGATGGATTGCTTTGTAGTTTACGATTTAATGTGTACTACAATAATGCATTAAGTTGTTTAGTGGACAGTATCCCGCTATCAGCTTGCAGAGTAAGATAACACTAATAGAAAAACAATGGTCTGAAGGACAATGCAGGTTTATTTTCAGTACTTTCTAATAGCGAAATCTTTTTGTGCAATTGGTTAATCGGAATATCTACATGTTAACAGCACAGTTCCAGACAATCCAACCTGGTAGTCAGTCTCCCATTCCGTAGCAGCTGAATCCAACCTCGACTGATCATTGTTGTAGTAATTATATTGGCTACACTTTCCTGAAGCCTCGTTTAACCTCCATCAAACCTCGACTGGTAGTCAGTCTCCCATTCCCTTTTGACCATCAACTCGAATCAATAATAATGTTGTCAAACATAACGATATATGTATCTTATATTGTATGAGAAATAAGAATAGTGCAATAAACCCTAAACCAACAACCCAGATTGGAATTACCTTTGAAAGAGATAATGTACTGATTTAGAGAAAATTTCTGTTGTCGATGATGATGACGATAATGGATTCACTCCATTACAATTCAATACCAAGCGGTGATCTTCTCCATTACAATCCAATACCAAGCTGTGATCTTCATCTTGCTCGAATCTCAAAATACTACGTTAGACAATATCGATAATCTAACCTTCAATTCTTATGTAAATATACAATCAAATAGGACCAAATTAAAAGTATTAAGCAAAGAATACATACCTCTATCGAAGCTATCTTTGAGCCTATGTCTGTAACTACGAAAGATATATTGATTCAAAGGGGCTCTTTGAAATCAATTGCCAATAATGTCGATGGAACTTTACTCAGCTCCTCTTCCGATTACAACAAATGTCGATGGAACTTTACTCAGCTCCTCTTCCGATTACAACAACCCACATCTTCATAGTTTCTGGTATTTCTGGATTACGAATACCTTTTAAAACCTAATGTTGTAGGTTAATTATCCGAGGAACGTTGTGCGTCAATAGACTGAGAAGAAGAAGATGAAACGAAAAAGTCTTTTTTTTTCTTTTCCCAATCGGTAATATTTAGTCGTGCAATTAAGGTTTGACCCGGAACCCATCCCGTAACATTACTGTAATCTTCTGGCCGTCCAAGCATAAAGCTCCATCCAGATGCTATGGGCCGCAGGATGACCCTCCCTGATGAATCCTGTATGTTTAATGACTTTTAAATCTCAGAGTTAAAGTACACATTTTTTTATAACAGTGATGAGATGATACTATGAGTACCGAAATAAGTATTTTATTTTGCTTAATTTACATTAGAAAGTGAATTCAGATGCATGAAAAAAGCACTTCATAAATAAAACATGGTCTAGACTGGCATAGTGGTCTTGATTATAAAGTAGATATTCCAATATCTCTAATACAAAAAACCATCTTACCTTTGAAAGATGCGATTGTATTCAACTGTAAGATCTACTTTAATTTGCTCTAAATACTTTGAATTTAATGTACCAACCCTAAAATTGCACAAACAAACCAAATACAAATAAATTATACGTACAGATATATAACTATTGTACTCGAATACCAATCCAAGATTACCCTCACTGTTTGCCATATCAGGCACGACAATGTTATAGTCTTGTTAGACATAGAAAGACATAGAAAAGTAGATATCCAAAGGGTAGATTTGACCTTCTCTTCTTGTGAACACCGCCAAGCCTTCTTCCTCTTGCAAACCCGTTAAACCACCATGAGTAAGCATCAAGCAAAAAAAAAAAAAAAAAAATTTTAAAACCAAAAAGAATTGTTCGTGGGTGAATTCTTAAAAATTATTTAACCTTTCAAAGTCATGGATGTTGGGACTATGCTTTTAGAAACTCAAAGTATACAGAAAATACTAACCCCAGCCTACCTGTGTGGAGAAACTTCTCTCATCATAAATTTCGGAATTATGCCTAATTGAATACCTTTCTCGACTTCGTTTTATTAAGAAGTATCAACAAATGCTAAATTTCACAGAGACCGAAAACTAATCTAAGAATTTACAGAGAATACAAAATTCTTCTTTCTAAATTCTAAGGTAGCACTATCAATGCAGATTCTAAGGTAGCACTATCAATGCAGATCAAAGAAAACATACCCACCATGTCCATATAAAGTATTCTTTATATTACAACTTAGACAGTCATATCCCAAGATGTAGAAGTTGATTGAGAAGCAACATGATTAAATTTAAAAAAGCACGCCCAGTTAGTGTCTCAAACCGTATACTCACATTCACCCAAAGAATCTCAAAGCCTAATCGAAATATCTCTCCAAGCTGAAACAATCCGACAAATATCCCACAGAGGAAGCTCGCCATCCCGTAAGGGCTCCCGAACAAAGAAGTTAAAGAAGTATTGTTTCTAGATGCAAATATCCACACCAACATGTCCTTGACCAATAGGAAAATATTATGCAACACCACCCCTGAGATGGATATGGGGTGGAAGTATTGAACTGCATTTCGCAGGTATAATGTATATTAACATAGCATGCATGTAAGATTTTCTGCTATAACTGTGTCATCTGTGGGAGTCGAACCCACAACTACATGGTTGAAAAACATGTGCTCTGCCATTTGAGTTAAGATAGCAAGTACCATCACCTAATATAAGTGGGGTTGGATATAATGGGACTTATCGACACTTAAGCGCAAGTGATGCATAGGCATAAAGGGATAGCAAATAGAGAACCTACCTTCAGCTTACAGATAACATGTAAGCAGTAATTCTTCAGAAACAAAATGATGGGCAGTCTTCCCCCTTCAACAAAGTGGAGTGTCGAGCTCCTGGAAGTTAATTAAACCCCCATAAAGGGACTGTCCAAGCAAATTCCAACTATATGGACCTTTATCTTAAGCAAAATCTTAGCGAAGGATATTTTTTTTGTCACTAAACTAAAATAGTTTTTCGTGATTAGAACTCGTCCAAAGATGCATACCCCACCACTTTATCACAGTGCAGCAACACTCTACTTTAGCTCCAAAGAAGCCCACAATATAGATGGAATGGACTAAGATATCTACCGTTCATCATGTTGCAGCAAAAGTAAATGGTAATGTCTTGTATCAGTTCAGTAAGGACCTTGTTGTTATAGAACCATCTCATAGAGGAGTGAAAGAATCATATTATGAAAATAGATGGTATTTGACGATTTATTATAACCACATTGGCCATTATATTTATGAACATAATCATTAATCAACACAGTAAACAATAATCATCTCATTTCGAACAATTCACAAATTATACCTGTGTTGTCGCAATACGTGCGTTTTTCCAAGCACGTAATAAGCACATGTCTATTCACCTCGCTTAAAAATACCCAAAACCACCAGTTGTAATTAGGCTTCCACTTCTGGAGATTCAGCATCCCAGGTCAATGAAAGCAAGTAATCAGCTTTTTGATCAGTTCTGCTTCAGTTAAGTAAGAACTTTTATCAGTAACCCACTACAATTAACATATCAGATTGGACCAAGAAGTCGATCCTGAGACATAAAACTAATTAAAGCCTAAGAACAACAGTTGATCAGCAAGTTGTTAACCTCATTCCTTTTGATAGAGACGTTTCTCTGTCGGGGGACTCACGTGACTCTCTTCTAACCATATAAAACTAATTATAGGCTTATAACTTCTCGTAGTTCTACTTCACTTTCCAATTTTGGTGAACTTTCATTTTGTTAACATGTATGTCCCGTAGATAAATATAAATAAGATTAATCATGCTATAGACATTTCATCAAATTCTAAAATTGAAACAAATGACAACCAACATCGAGGATTAACATACAATCTACTTCATAGTTATTGTATACTAAGTGCATCATCTAATGCACATTTTTTGATAGAATCTTTCACTCTGTAATGACAATCCGTTCTTCTTTTGCGCACAACAGTATGTACACAATCCGTTAAGAGCTTGCTTAAAAGATTTGACACTTGGAATGAAATTATTTTATCAAGAGAACAAACATACCAAGATATTACAAATAATTTAACACAAATTATTTACCGGTACAATAAACTATTAAGGTAAAGCTAAAGGGATTCAGAATTTTTAATAATGCTTATTATTTAACAGGGGCATAAAAAAATTATTGAAAATTTAGTACATATATCGCAAAAGTGATTCAAAATAATGTAGTAGATGAAAATATGCAGTAATAGCTAAAATTTGCAGATAATCAACAATACAAAACTGTGATCAAAAAAATAAATAGACAATACAAAATAGCTTGCACACTGCGTAAGGTCGATTTACAACCACAAACTCGTTCATAATCATCTTAACTATAGGCCAGCTAATGAGAAACTATGCATTTAACATTCCGGAAAAGATAGATAAGCAAAAACCAACGGCACCATAACTAATTTCGAAGCATCCATGGATGGTATCAAAATCGAAACTACAAAAATCAAATGCTTACCCTAATACACCTGTTTCGCACAATCCCTGTTAATCAAAATCAAAAACTGAAATTAGTACAACAAATGGATAAAATACTTTTTAGTGGTGAAGGACTTTTTGACTTCATTAATCTGCAAACTCACACGTTTCAAGCACTCTAAGGATTTTTCTCAAAAGTAAAATTATCATAATTCAAAGGAAAACTCATATTTCTTATCTCAATAAGAGCCTAAACTGTTTAAAAAAAGTAACCCAAAGAACTTGTACCTTTTAATTTCCAATTCCACCTTCAAATATAGGTCGGTACAGTTCTGTAAGAAGATGTACACCAAACTCACTTGTAAGCTGTTTAACAGAGAAGACAGAATAGCCATCAATTACAGTACAACAAATAAAACTACACAAACAGAATCCAAACCAAAAAAGGAGTTAGAAAGCAATAGTGTTGATTCTAGAAACATACCAAGCACGACCAATACACTTTGGAGGTCTCTTAGGGTAATACTAAGAGCTCGCAATCTGGACATTTAAACACATAGGATAAAAATCTATGTCTTAAAATTAAAAAGAGAAACAAAGAATGAAGAATCCTGATAACTCTAGAACCTCATTCCACGAAATCAAGAAAAAATCAAATCAAAACAGAAAAAATAAGAAACATAACAGAAAGGAGAGAATTACCCCAGACCACGACCCATCATATCCATCCTCCAATACAACCACAATAGTGGAACTTGATGTAAATCAGGAAGGACACAAAACAGATATAAATCAAAAAGAACACAAAGTAAAACAATCAATGGAGTAATAAGAAAAAGCGATGTCGTTGATGAAAGAAAAAATTAGGGCTCTGATGAAAAACGGTGGCGTGTTTCACCGTGGTTGTGGAAAAATCGAAACAAATCTCGGGCTTCCAAAGTTACTCTCACCAAAAATACCAAGTATCATACATGCCCTAATTACTACTGCACCATATTTTTAAGGGAACATTATTTAAATATCCCTTAAAATTTCCCGCTTAAAATATATTTTTATTCAATTTTTAAAAATACCCCTACCTTCTGAAAAGTGGAAGCAACTAGCACAAGATGCTTTCATAGGTGGACGAAACTAGCACAAGTTGCTTCCATAAGTGGACGCAACTTTATACAAGTTGCTTCCAAAAAGTGGAAGCAACTTTCTCAAGTTGAATCCAAAAAAATATATTTTTTACCCCTCTGGGTATTTGTGCAAGGTCAACAAAAATGAAGGGTATTTATAACATTCCCACTATTTTAAAAAGATTATTCCCGTATAGGATTGTTTCAAATTTCCGTATAAAAGAACGAAATAACTTAAAAACAAAAGAAGTAATATTTGCTTTGAAAAATCTCAATGATGAGTGCATTTCTGATCCTGAACAGATTAGAGTTACCCTTGTAAATCACTTCCAAGTTATGTTCACAAAAGATACAAATGTAAATCCTAGTGCTACGGCGCTGGATGCTGCTAACAAATTAAGTCAAGATGAATGCATGTATCTAAGCTCAATTCCTAGTGCTGAAGAAATATTTAATGTTATAAAGAAGATGGGTTCTTTAAAGTCTCCAGGTCCTGACGGCTACCCAGCTCTCTTCTACAAGAAATGTTGGGAAACAATTGGACAGGAAGTAGTGCAATTAATTCAAGACTGCTTCAGATATTCTTTCATTCCACCTGGACTGAATCACACTTATCTTGCTTTGATCACAAAAAAGAAACATGTTGAAGCTGCAGTTGACTACAGGCCGATAGCTCTTTGTAATGTGCTTTACAAGGCGGTTACTAAGATAATTACAAACAGACTCAGCCTTTTTCTGGACAATCTCATTGGAAAAAGTCAATCAGCGTTCGTACCTGGAAGACAGATACTGGATAACATCGTGGTGGCAAAGGAGCTATTTCACTCAATGCAACACTCAAACACTTCTCAAGGATCATTTGCACTTAAACTGGACATGAGTAAAGCATATGATAGAGTTGACTGGGATCTTTTGAGTCAAGTGTTCATGATCGGCATCAAAGAGAGAGCTCACGCCCTAATAATGAACTGTGTAATAACAACATCTTTTTCAATACTTCTGAATGGCCAGCTAGAGGGTTTCTTTGTTAGAGAAAGAGGTATCAGGCAAGGATGCCCCTTATCTCCATACCTGTTTATCATTTGTGCTCACTCTCTTTCAGGTATCATCAACAGAATGGAAACTGAAGGTTTGTACAATGGTTATAAAATCAACAGATGGGCTCCAAGCGTCTCACATATCATGTTTGCAGATGATGTGATGTTATTTGGAAACACTGATACCAAGACAATCAACTCAATCACTTCAGTTCTTCAGCAGTACTTTAACCTTTCAGGCCAACTAGTCAACTACTCAAAGTCCTCTATCCATTTTAATAAAAGCGTACCTGACACCTATGCAGAAAAGATTATCAAGGAGCTGGGGGTTAATAGAATGCACAAAGAAGAAAAATACCTAGGAGTGAAAATTCTCCAACAAGGTAATAGGGTGTCGAACTATAATTTCCTCATAAACAAATTTGATTCAGCTCTTGCAGAAAGATGGAAAAATAATTTGTCTCATGCAGGACCTAATCCAATCAGTTCTAGCTCTCATCCCAATTTTCTACATGGCCACTACAATGATACCAAAAACTGTCCTGAACAAACTACTCAAATCATTAGAGATTTCTGGTGGGGACATGATAGAGATAAAAGAAAGATTCATTTCTTAAAGTGGGAGTGGTTCAACCTATCTAAGGAAAAAGGAGGTTTAGGTCTCAGATCTTTATTTGAACTAAACTTCGCTCGCATTGCCAAGTTAGCATGGAGATTTCTACAGAAACAAGATACATTATGGGCACAGATTATGTATGCAAAATACCTAAGAGAAAAGTCTTTCTTGGAGGTCAAGAAAATAAGTAATTGCTCAACCACATGGGCTGTAATGATTGATAGCAGGGAAGAGCTTAAAAAAGGATGTCTATGGTTGGTGGGTAATGGACAGTCAATCAACACCTATACAGATCCATGGATCCCTACAATACCAAATTCCTCCCCTGAGAAGTTAGCTGAAGTTTCAGATTTTTCAAAGGTCGGTGAGTTACTTGATAGCACAACAGGTTTTTGGGACATGAATGCCCTCCAGCAAATAACTGACCAGTATACATGCAACCAAATTTGTCTAATCACTCCAAATGTTGCGGCTAAAGACAGATTGATATGGAAATATACTACACATGGCGTTTTTACACCTCAATTTTTCCAGAAGATGTTGCAAGAGAATCTAGGAGAAACTTCTGCATCAGGGGAGAACATTTTCCATGGAAAAAAATCTGGGGAGCGAAGAAAGTAGCGCCGAAGATCAAGACTTTCATGTGGAGGGCTCTTCACAACGGTCTAACAGTCTCAAAAAGAATCCGCAGATTCATTGAAGGAGCTTTAACCAACTGCAATATCTGTAATAATGATGAAGAATCTGTAGAGCATCTTCTTATTCAATGCAACTTCGCCCAAGCTGTTTGGTTTGCTTCCCCCCTTAGCCTTCGTCTTCAAGGAAATCATCATATGTCGCTTCCAAATCTTCTAGAACTACTGCTCAGAAGGAATGATAATGAATATTCCCTTGCACTGGGGATGGCTATCTGTTGGGCGATTTGGAAAGTTCGCAACATGAAGGTGTTTGAAAACAAGACTATGAATGTTCAAGATGCTCTGGCAATTGCTTTATATTGGTTCAACCTTTATTACAACCCTACAAAAGAGGATGATCTTCAAATGATAGAAAGTGAACAACATGGTGCTGCAGATGCTATCAACATCACTTGGACTCCTCCCAACCAACCAACCATCAAGATTAACGTAGATGCTGCCTGGAAAGATGGAGAATATGCCTGCGCAGCTGTGGCGAGAGACTATAATGGTGTCTGTTGTGGAGCTGGTACGAGACTTGGAAGGTCAGATACAATGGTTTATGCTGAAGCAGATGATTTTCTGTTAGCTACAGAATTAGCATTATGGCTGAACATAGACAACATCATCATTGAGGGTGATAGTCAACTAGTAGTGAAGAGCTTAAAAGGTGACCTGAGGAAAAGTCCTTGGAAAATTTGGAGGCTAAAGGATAATATTACTGCCAAGATGGCTACTCTTAATAGTGGTGGCGCTTATAACTTTGTCCCAAAGAAGGCTAATAACGCTGCGCACTCTTTGGCAGCATATGCTCTTTCAAACAAAGTCCAACACAAATGGACTATCTCAAACTTTCATTCTAGTATTGTTGATCTTATTGTAAACAATAGCTAGTTTTCTCCTTTTTCTATACCCAAAAAAAAAAAAATTCTGTGCTGATCGGGTCTTCTAAATTTATTTATTTTTATTTTGGTAGAACCAACATATATTGCCGTATTAAAAAAAATAAAAAAAATTCTACAAACTCGGCTTTAAAAATAAGCTGAAAAATTATGCACTATGTTGAGTTGACTACTTATCGTTTTTTAAGTTCTACTAGATTTTGGTATGATTCTTTTTTTAATAAATGTAAAACATCTTCAGGAACGTTTGTTGTAAATTTTAGAATTTATTGAAATTCATAAGTAATAATTATTTGTGTCGGTATTGGATGCAGAAAGTATATGACAATTTTAAATATCTTATTTTAAAACTATGATACATTGGTTTTTAGACCTTAGTGTCTTCTAAGAAAATGAACATATATCTTTTATCTTTATAAAATGAGACAAGCCTCATTCAATTTTGAGTTGTTTATGATTTGATATAAAATTTTCAAAACAGACAGTCACACTTTTGATTTTCTGCAGTGCTGGTCAACTACATGTTTGACCGTGGTGTTAGGTTATTAAACTTAGTTTAAGAATTCTAGAAAATTTATATCTAATAATATTTTCAATTCATGTTTTATCCATATAATTGTAATAAATTTTGGATCTCGTATGAAGCTTGTAAAATTTGAGGTGTTTATCTTTGTCAGTTTTCAGTTTTGCAATTTGGTGTTGAAATCGTTACTTATCAATTAAATCCTAAGCCTTGAACGATGGTAGTATTTTTATCTAAAAAGAAAAATGTGTTTCGTTTCTAGTGGCTTTAAAATTAGGTTAAATCATCGGTTGGAGTTTTCTTAAAAAATTTCTAAGTATTCCGCTGCGATAGAAATGTTAACATGAACATAAATTAAATTAGCCCAAATACATTATTTACTGAGCTTGGGCTTAGTAACCGGGCTTCAGCTATGATATTGACGTAGCTCTTCGGGGTTTCGGACAATGGATTCGGGTAGAATTCGGGCCCGAAAATCGGAGTGTTACATCGCTTTGGCATAACAACTTGAGCAGAGTATTTCTCATAACTTTTTAATACGTTGCAGATCTTTAACAAGTACAGAATGAACACATGCAGAATTGAAGACGTTGAAGACTTAAGAAATCAAAAAACATAGTGGAATTAGAGCATATGTAAAATGGTTTTGTCACTAAAATTGACAAAGGGGGAAATTTTTAGAACATTGCTCGGTTGAACCCACTAGCGTTAGTATGTCAATATAGTTATCAAATTTAGATGACAAACGCATTCTTGATTTAGTCTCCTAAAAGTCAGTTTCGGACTAGATTAGGTTTAAAAGGTAGAATATAGAATCAAAGCTATCCTTGAAGAAAGGAGATTGAAGACCGCACAAAGAAATACATGTGGAAATTGAATTATTGTCCCTCCTTTTCATGGGTCTACACAATTATCCTTTAGAAACTTTATAAATGTCCCTAATGGCATAATTGAAAATTTCTTTAAAAACATAATTTTCATAGTTCCCTATTTAGCCTTCCTTCAACTTCTTCATTATTTCTAATAACTCAGTCGGAAAAAAATCAATCAAACCCAACCACCATATTCATCGATCCAACCACCGCCGCTTATATCGTCGCCACCACAACCACTTCCGCCACGTCCACCGCTACTATCAGCAAATATATCACCAGTTTTATGTTCAAGTTTTTTTTTTAGGTTAAAAACTGATTTTCGAAACCAGATCCATTTGATTTATAGGTTTTCAATTTCAGAATTTCGAGTTGAAGCTTTAGAGAGATCGATATTTGCATGTTTGATTTATTAATCAATTCAATATGTATGATTTTTTTAATTTGGTTGCAGAGATTTTGGAAGTTTGATTTTATGTCGATTCAACTTGATTTTTTTGTGCATTTCGATCAAATTGAGATCGAGTTTGTTGATTACGGAACTGGTAATGATGTTTGTTTTCATAGTTGGTGGTGGTTGTTGGTATTGGCGGTGGAACTGTTGGATTCGGTAAATATCATTGTCTAAAACGGAACTCAACTGTTGGATTCAGTTTCTTTTGTGTGTGGTTTTGAGATAGTAGCATTGTAGTGGTTGTGGATGTTTGATGTTTTGTGTATGGTAGTTCTTTAATTTGTTTTTGATTGTAACTGGAGATTACAAAGGGGTTGTGGATGTTTGGTTTCGATAGGAGCTGAGAAGATTACAAAGGGGTTGGAGTCAGATTTGTGTGTTAGCTTCAGGTGGAGAGCTTGGTCTTGAAGCTGTTGTTGTTTATGAAGCTACATGTGATGATCAATTGTTGTTGTTTATATGTTTTTATGGAATCAATTGTTGTTGTTGACCCAATTTTGTATGGGATCAACTACTGTTGTTGACCCAATTTTTTATGGATCAACTACTGTTGTTGATCCTATCAACTCCTATTGTTGACAACATTTTCTTGGATTAGTATAATCATGCTTGTAGTTTAAATCATGTAAATTTCTTCCAATGTTGAACTTGTGGTGCAATGGTAGCATGACTGACTCCATGTCAGATGATGCGTGTTCGACTCACGCCAAGTTCACTCCATTTATATGGATCAACTTTCATTGTTGATCCAATTTAGGGGATCAACTACTGTTGTTGATCCCCTAAATTGGATCAACTTCTACTGTTGATTTTTTTTGTGTGTGGATCAACTACTGTTGTTGATCCCCTAAATTGGATCAACTTCTATTGTTGGTTCTATTTTTATTTGGATCAACTACTGTTGTTGATACAAAAGTATCTGAACCAGTGGTGGCGGCGGAGGCGGCGGCAGACTAGTGGTGGCGGTAGTGGCGGACTAGAGGTGGTGGCGGATTGGTGGTGGCGTAGTGGTGGTGGTGATGGAGTGGTGGTGGAATATTAGTGGTGGTGGCGGTTGGTAGTTGAACGGTGGTGGAATGATAGTTGAATGTTGGTGGTGGTGGTGCTAGTGGTGGTGGTGAAGTGGTAGTGGAAGAAATTTGTTCCATTTTGAAATAAAGAAAAATATTATATGGGTGAGGGTATTAAGGTAATCTAATTTTAAATGGATAAGGTTATTAAAAATTAGGGACATATTTATTGTTGTATAAGGATATATTTATTGGGTTTCAAAAGTAAGGACATATAAATAATTGGTCGGTTGTCAGCCGACGCAAAAATAATTTAAGTTCTTTCACTTCACAATTATAAATAAGAGTATAGTTATAAGAACAGATTCGTTCCACAGGGAGATATGGGTTATCAAATTGTTTTGATTACTTATAGAAACTGGGGGGTTTTGTTTGTGATTATAACTAAATAAGAATAAAGCAAATAGAATAATACGAATATCAGAAACATAAAGTACTGGTTAGAGTTTTCATCTTCCATCTTCCAACATGTTATCAACTGAATCAATCTCAACATTCATTTTCTATCGATATCAATAACCCTAGAGCGTTCTATCGCAGGCTTACTCCGGAAAAACTCCTATTATCATCAAAGGCGCAAGAGCCACTCTTTGAATCTTTTCCACTAAATAACTTGGCGCAAGAGCCACTCAAGTTTAACCCAATGAAAGCACTAATATTTATGAGTTGAGGTTATTCTAAGCAATCCGGCGCAAGAGCCACACAGATTTAACCTAGGTCACGCTTCTACATATAATTGTATGGCAACATCCTGTCGTTAACAACTATATTATGCTACTTCTAACAAGGATTATTCGACAATTCCGGATCTCAAACCCTAGTTTAGCAATAGATATGAATGCATGCTCATTTAATTTGCAACTTAAACAAACTAGCAATCAATCATACATGGAGTTATAAACGGTAGAACATAAGCGATACTAACAAATTATGAATGAATGAGAATGAATATTTCAATTGAATAACATGTCTTCCAACTTAGGACTACATCTCTAACCAATAATAAAGGTTTAGTTACTCATGGATTTCTTAAAACCCATGTTAAATAATCAAGAAGAAACTGAAAGCAAACCCTAGGTTGTAGAGAAATCTCTAACTCCAAAGCTCTCCTCTTTCTCCTTTTGTGTGAAAAAACGAATGATAAAAAATCCTTTCCAAATATCTCAAGCTCTCCTCTAATACCCGTGAGAAAAATCAACTCCCAGCCAATAGGCTACGCACATCAGCCAAAAGCCCAGTCCATAATTCGTATTTGGCCTGTCGGAAACCCATGACTGACAGTGTAAACTGTTTAGTTGTTTCACGGACTTTTTCTCTTTTTCCCCCGAGTTTGCATACGGTTGTAACACCACACCGTAACCTCGACTGACATTTCCTACGGTGGAATACCCCACCGTAAGTTTCCCTGTTGTTATGTACGGTGGAGTTTTCCACTCCGTAAGCTTTCCTGATTTCTTAAACTCGTCTTCCTTCTCAGTCTCCACTTTGCTCGGCAAAACTCTCTTTCCCTGACTTTGTTACCAGCTCCATCATTACAGCTAACTTCATCGTCACTTGCACCATTACACAGCAGCAATCCCATTCTGTTTTCTATCCATCTCTGTCTCATCACCGTTGGCAGCAAAGAAATCAATCCCATTGCTTCTTCTTCTTTTCCTGACAACCACAGCTCCAAATTTATCGGCTCCAACTCTTCATCACAAACTCATCACTGCCAACACCGAGAATCACCAGCAGACTCTGTCCATTCTTCCTCTCGAGCTCATATTATTACCAGCTACTTCCTTCTCTGAGATTTTTACAGCGAACCCCATTCTTCTATCACTGCCAGCAGATGCCATCAATGTTGATAATGGCAGCACCTCCCTGAACTCGAGCTTTCATCATTAATATCCGTTAATATTCTTCATTGCCAATCATGGACCTAAACCACCAGACCACAGCTCTGTTCATGCCGTCGATCATCTACTGACATCAATGATCATCACTAACCATCCAACCACGATCAACCACCAACACAGACTCAACTCCAATCATACAACAGACCCGCTTTGCTGGTTTTGAATCGGAAAAGAAAACTCCCAGAACTGGTCGCGGAAGAGGTTGATGTTGGCAGCCCTGAGTAAAATAGCCGGGTGCCTTTAACATTTCTGTGTGTTCACAATTCTTGCAACTTTGACTCGCTTCAATCGCCCGTAGATTCTTCATACGACGTCAGATTGAATCCATTCTTTCGCTGTTAGCTTCGTCTTTTCGTCCTCTTCAAGGTGATATGAATAAATTCCATATTTGAACGATTTCCACTCCCTTTTGGTTAAGATAGCCTCAAATACCTAAGAAACTCAAAAACAAACCAAATCAAAGCATAATGATACAAAACTATCAAGAAAGCAAAGCATTTGAGTACCTAACTAGTGCAAATAATGCACCTATCAATAATGTACCCCAAAAACATCTTGGAGAGCTTCATTAAAGGTTAGTAACAAACTCTTGATTCTCTTGTTTACTCTACCTCTTTATCTATCAATATAAGTGCTCACTTTATGGAACAATTACTATGACAGTAAATATACACTTATGTATACACTTGAGGATATTTGAGCCCAAGACTTTGGCGAGAATTACCTTTTTCCTTGGAAAGATCCTTATGTTGTAGTGAATGAGAATATAAATTCAACGAGCCAAGAGTCACTCAATTCCGAGTTATAACAAAAAAGTTATGAGTCAACACTTATTATGTGTTGCTAAGGCAGTTCGTGAATAGGAAATGGTACACAAACTTTTGGCAACAATTTGTGAACTAAAACGGCAAATATGCAGGTGAAGGGATTTTTTAGTCATATACTTGGTGTGTCCTTCCTAGACAAGGTAGCTTTGTTTCCAAGAAACCTAGCCTTGATCATTCACTATAAATAGAGGTTTCACGTAACCACACAAATTATCCCTTGAAAAATTGTGTGCGTGTTGCATTAGGTTGTTTTTCATATCTTTGTTATTCACGAACAAGAGTGAGATCAAAAGACTTTACTTGGGGATCGTAAAGCACATGAAAACTATCTTCTTTAATAGTTACAGAACCTATTTCTAGATATTTTTCATAAACCCTGGATTTGATAGATCAAGATATCTCTAGATTATTTTTAGGTGATCTTATGAGAAAGAATCAATTAGGTTACGGAACGGTAAATCCTAATTGTTGAGGAGCATCTTCTGAAGAGAATTAATGTTTCGCTAAAAGATTTTCAAGATTATCCTTTAAAGAGAATTGGAGTTCTGCTAGAGTATTTACAAGAGCAATTCCTAAAGAGAATCGGTGTTCTGGTAGGAGTTTTTACAGGTGCACGAATACAACTGAAGCAGGTATTACATTTAATTTGAAATCCTGTATTATGTAATTGGTATAACAACTTAATGAGTATGTGTTCAGTCTGGACTAGGTCCCAGGGTTTTTCTACAAGATTGTAGTTTTCCTCGTTAATAAAAATCTATGGTGTCTGTGTTATTTCTTTTCCGCATTATACTGTTTTATGTTTATAGTTGAAATATCACAGGTTGTACGTATCTAAGCCTAGATAGTATTAACTTAACTGTAAAGAACCTACAAGACTCGTTCTTGTTGAATTCATATCTTGAAAATATTTCAACTATAAACATAAAACATGTTCTTGTTAAAATTCGGTTCGTGAACAGTTCGGATATATACTAGGTTTACCTTGTTAAGAAAATATTAAATACAGTTTCTTAACTGAACGTATAGATTGTACATATAGGTTCTCAAAGGAAAAAGTTGGTGCTGTACTAGTTACCCTCTCTTTTTTATAAATGACAAGAATTACCCTTTGATCTATATAACACCATATATTTTACTTTTTAAAGAATATAATCTTTAATGTTCAAACTATTTTTTACATATCATTTCAATGAATTTTTTTTTATCTATCAAAAATAAATAAAAGCAAATGTTTAGTTTGATTTTTTGTATATCTATAATAAAAAAGATTGTTAATAAATATACTTCTTGACAATAATAATTAGGAGTAAATTCAATATTAAAATATTTAATAGTTAAAAATTTAATCATTTTTTAACTCAATAAACAATAATATAATTATTTTCAAAGATTTGTCTATATTTGTCATTTGGTATAACAACTATATTTGAACGTGAAACACAATTTGATCACTTATTTAATCAGCTTTAGCTTTTGTTAATATTGTACCAAACGTTCAACTGTTCTTTGCACACAACAATACACATCAAAAAAGCGCTTTTATAAAATTTACATCAATACCATACTAAGCCTTAATTTATTAATAAATTAATAAGTTATTAATATATCTAAACATACCAAATTCAAATTTGAATTTAAAAAAAGAAGTGTATTATGTGTGTAAATATATATACCTTGATTTTATAAATAAAAATAATAAGAAGAAGAAAAATCATTCCAGCACTTCACAAAGGAATTGCAAAAAGTTAGAATGAAGCCCAATATTACATAAATATGAAAAAGAAACAAGCAATTTTTTATTCTTATTTTAATAAGGCACCATAGTGTATTGCTATTACATAGATTATTAATTTATATATTAGTTGTTTCTTATTGGAAACTTAATTTTTTTATTATCATATAAATTTAGCTAGGTTATTAATTTAACACAACGGCCAAAGCCGAAACTGGAAAAATAGCAAAGTTATTAATTTGGGCTTTCAACCACAACTTTTTCCATTCTCCTTAATGGTTCCCCAGGCCCAACTTACAAAAATACCAGAGGTTTAAGGCAAGGAGATCCACTCTCCCCTTACCTATTCTTAATCAGCATGGAAATTCTTTCAAGACTTCTCGAAAAGGCAATAGCGGAATAAAATCTCTCTGGTCTTAAAATCAATAAGGACGCTCTGAATATCTCTCATATGTTCTTCGCAAATGATTGTTTTCTATTCACAAGAGCGGATTTAGGAGAAGCGAAAAATCTATTAGACATTTTATCAACTTTTGGAGATATAACCGGGCAAATGATTAGTCTTCAAAAGTTGGGAATATATTTTAGCCGTCGCATTCATCCGAGACATGGAAAAATAATTGCAAGAATCTTAAAAGTCCAACTGATGACTAAAAATGAAAGGTATCTGGGGACTCCGCTCTTTTTTTATAGGAATAGAAAGGAGAATTTTGAGCCTCTGCTACAAAGGTATTATTCAACGCTTCAAGGTTGGAAATTGAAGCTTCTATCTCAGGCAGGGCGGACAGACTAATAAAATCAGTTCTTCAAGCTTACCCTACTTATCAAATGCAAGTAATGGCACTACCAAAACAGACGCTGGATCAATTGGACAGAATTCAAAGAAATTTTTGGTGGAAAAAAGATGGAACTAAAAGACAGGGTGGTTTTATAAAAGCTTGGTATGGTATCTGCAAACCCATAACCCAATGAGGGTTAGGAATTAAAAACCCACACTGGTTCACTTTAGCTCTTCTCACCAAACTTGCCAGTAGACTAATATCTGAACCAGATCAATTATGGGTTAGGCTTCTTAAAAAAAAAAATTGCCCAAAGTCTAATCCTTTAGATTTTTCTAGATCTTCTAACCTTTCTTGGACTTGGACTAGTATCCAAAAAGGCCAGAATCTTATAAAAGGTAACTTCGTGTGGAAAATTAAAAATGGAGAGTCACCAAAAATTTGGGAAGACAGATGGATTCCCAATGAAAATATAATCCAAAAACCATCGGATAGAGTGGACCAAATTCCTAATCTGGTAAAGGAACTAATTACACCAGAAAATTCTTGGGATCTTGAGAAAGTAAATGACTATTTCACTCCGTCCATTAAAGAAAAAGTCCTTGCAATCTCGACTCAAAGCGGAGATGAAGATAAGATAAAGTGGAGGAATCATTATTCAAGAGTTTTTTCGGTAAAATATTTATAATTTTCTTATAAATCAGGAACAAGAAAATGACATCATGGATAATTTTCCTTGGAAGAAATTATGGAAAATTAAAACAATTCCAAGAATTAAATTATTAATTTGGAAATTAGTTCAAAAGCTTTATCAACGTCAAGTAGACTAGCACCACATATGACCGATATCTCTGCAGACTGACAGATGTGTAACTCTCAAGTGCAAGAAAATGAATAACATCTTTTCAGACTCTGCCCATTTGCAAGATCAATCTGGTTTGGTTTATCTCTAAGCCATATTAATAATCAATCTTCCATAGACTCAATAAGTAACTGGATCAGTAACTGGATAGAGGATCCGAATTATGCTCAAGTAGCAGAAAAATTGCTATTGTTCTATGGTTTATCAGGAAACACAGGTGCTCAGTTGTTTAAAAAAAAAAAGGATCCAAACCCAACAATGCTGATAGAACAAATAAACAAATTCCTATACTCAACACCTTTAATTACTCTCCTAATAAATTCTATTTCTAAAAATGAAGTTTTACCAGCTCCAAAGTAGGCGTCTTTAAACACGGTGTTAGAGCACTGCTCGGCGGAACTCGCAAGCATTGCTATCTCAAGCTTGTTGTCAAGTTTAGTCGCCAAAACTATAAGTCTTGATTTATAGTCTACTTATAGCTAAGTCTCGGATTAGGATAGAAAGTGTAGTTGAGCATTAGACTTCGCGGCGTTCATCGATTGAAGACGAAGAACTAATAAGGGGAGCTTGTGGAACTTCGTCAACAAAAGGTATGTGAAGACTTGAACTCATCTATCATTCAAAAGTCTATCTACTCTATCTCCTATTTGAGACAAAAGTCGTATAGCTATATAGACTTCGATTATACACATTTGATATTTCGAGTTGAGTTTAACCCGCTTACATATTTCTTGAAATATGTGTTGGTAAGCTTTCGCTTCAACCAAGTTCATCTTATATTCTTGACGAAAGTCAAAAGATGATCATGTGAAAATCGCCTGGTAACATCTTACATGATTTGTGTGAGACAGTCATTTGATGTAGACTCAGAATGTTTCATATTGATCATTCGATCACTTGAAAATTGCTTTGAAGCTAATAGTTTGTGTGAGACAGCTATTGTCGTCTTCCGAGAATGTTTCAATGATTGAAATGGGAGTTTAGAATAAATAACCATGATTGGGTATAACACAGTATGCGTACTTGTATGCTAACTGTTGCAAGTTATTCCAAGTCCGGGAACCATAGTATGCATACCCGTATGCGTACTGGCGTAAAGTTCATGTCAAGAAATTCAATTGAGTTGGGAAGGTATGCGTACCCGTTCGCATACTGGCGAACCAAAACTTAGTCCAGCCACTTAGGTATGCGTACCCGTTTGCATACTTGAGTAGGTTATGTTCTAAAATTGGTTTGTTCATGAACTAATACATTTATATATTAAGGAATGCAATCTTTTGCAAACCGTGGCTATAATGTTCATATATTGATTCGAGTGAATCAAATCGATTTTGCTTCAATTGTGTCTTGTATACTTCAATGAGAATATAAACAGTTGAACAACTCTAAAACTAGTTTCATTTGAGTCATTTTAACTAGTTATGGTTAAGATGAATAAGGTTGATATGAAAGTGTTCATATGGCTAACTTCGGTTAACTATTGTTGAGCTAATAAGGTGTACACGTTTAGGTACAGTTACTCATATCTAAATGAAGTCACTTTTCATTTGTGTGTAACAAGCTAAGTTCGATCTAACGGTTGAAAGATATAAGCTTGAGTCTAACCATGTTTTTATCTAACGGTGAATATTGGATGCTTTGTTACCAAGGTAATATTGATTGCAAACCCTGATTTGAAGACTATATAAGGGAGAACTCTAGAACCTGGGAAACCTAATCCCCACACCTCTTGTGTGATACTAGTTGCGACTAGAGTCGATTCTCCTTTAACCTTAGGTTTTTCCAAAACCCTGTAGGTTAACGACTTGAAGACTTCAATGGGATTGTGAAGCCAAACCCAACTATTTTCTCTGTAGTATCGTGTTCTGATCATGTTGTTTTCTATCGTGATTGAGTACTATCTTCTCTAAGATTTTCTCGAGATTTAATCTCCGATTGGCAAGATAAAAAGTAGTCACAAACATCTTCATCTCATCGTTTGTGATTCCACAATATCTTGTTTCGCTATCACACGATTAAGATTATTGTGAGGTGATTGATATTACTAGGTTGTTCTTCGGGAATATAAGTTTGGTGTATCAATTGGTTCCTGTTCACCTTGATTTATCAAAAGACAGAACAAAACTCGTAGGTATTTCTGTGGGAGATAGATTTATCTATTCAATAGACATTTCTGTATGAGACAGATTAGTTTATCAAGTCTTCGACTTTGGGTCGTAGCAACTCTTAGTTGTGGATGAGATCAGCTAAGGGAATCAAGTGCGCAGAGTCCTGCTGGGATTCAGAGGCGTAAGGAACGCGACTGTACCTTGATCAGTGTGAGATTTGTTAAGGCTCAACTATATTCCAGTCCGAAGTTAACTTGGAGTAGGCTAGTGTTTGTAGCGGCTTAATACATTGTGGTGTTCAAATCTGGACTAGGTCCCGGGTTTTTCTGCATTTGCGGTTTCCTCGTTAACAAAATTTCTTGTGTCTGTGTTATTTCTTTTCCACATTATATTTTCTATATAATTGAAATATCACAGGTTGTGCGTAAGTTCAATCAATTAGATAATCCAACGTTTGGTTGTTAATATAAATTGATTGACACTTGAACATTGGTCTTTGGTACCGTTCAAGTTGTTTCTTATAATAATCAGTCTCACGAATTTCTATCTGTTTGATTTGCTGATTACATTAAGAAACTGAGATATAACTCTTGGATATATTTCTTAATTTAGCTCGCTTTATTAGTTGGTGCTCTCAGAATTATATTGTAGTTAGTCCATACAGATTGCCTAAACGAAATATTGGGTGTGGTTGTAAGACCCCCGCTTTTTCAATTGGAATCAGAGCAGGCAAACACGTTTAAGACCTTATAAGTCTGTGTTTTTAGCAATCTGACTTTATGGACGATTGTGTTATCCCTGATAACGCAACACCATTTCAGAAACATTCTGACTTGGTTCAAAGCCTTGAGTCTCCTGAGAAATCTCTCACGTCTTCTCCATTAACTGAAACTGAGTTCAACTGGGAAAAACGCCTAGATGAACAGTTGGATGATCTCTCAGATGAAAGTGATTCAGATGAAGGACAAGATGTTGATGAGGAAGTCTCACAATATATCAAGCTTTTCGACCATCTCATAAAGAAAAAGAAATCAACAGCTTGCTTGGCTAAATTTCTAACTCATTTCTGTCTAGAAAACAGGAAATTGAGAAAACTCTTTAAGGGATATGATTGTGGTTATAAACTCTTACAATCTCTTCTTAAAGATCGTGATGAAGATGTGCGTTCAAAAAATTATGCATGTGATAATCTTCGTCGAAATCTCTTTGTGTTAAAAGAAAGACTTGCAGAAACTGAAGCAAGATATGACTCTCAACAAAAGTGTTTTAATGACAGATAAATTGGCTTTCTCGCCAGAGAAAAACAATTGGAGACTGATCTAGCTGCTGCTCTTGTTAAGGTCAATTCACTGGAAGAGAATCTGAAAAGATTTAATGCTAGTGAAAAAGCGGGGATATAACAACCACACCCAATATTTCGCTTAGCAATCTGTATGGACTAACTTAAATATACTTTTAAGAGAATCAACTAGACAGTCAGACTCAACCATAATAAAAGTATATCAAAGAGTTATATCTCAATTTCTTGATTCAATCCACACTCAAACAAATAGGAATTTGCGAGCCTGATTGAATATAAGAGAAATAACTTGAATGGTACCAAAGACCAATGTTCAAGGATCAATCAATTTCAATCAACAACCAAAGGTTGGATTTACCAATTGATCGATTCAACGCACAACCTGTGATATTTAAATTATATAACAAAATATAATGCGGAAAAGAAATAACACAGACACCATAAGTTTTGTTAACGAGGAAACCGCAAATGCAGAAAACCCCCGGGACCTAGTCCAGATTTAAACACCATACTGTATAAAGCCGCTACAGACTCTAGCCTACTACAAAGCTAACTTCGGTCTGGACTGTAGTTGAACCCTAATCAATCTCACACTCATTCAAGGTACAGTTGTGTTCCTTACGTCTCTGATCCCAGCAGGATACTACGCACTTGATTCCCTTAGCTGATCTCACCCACAACCAAGAGTTGCTACGACCCAAAGTCGAAGACTTGATAAACAAATCTGTCTCACACAGAAAAGTCTATAGAATATTTAAATCTGTCTCCCACAGATAAACCTACGAGTTTTGTTCAGTCTTTTGATAAATCAAGGTGAACAGGAACCAATCGATAACCCGGACTTATATTCCCGAAGAACAGCCTAGAATTATCAATCACCTCATAATAATCTTAATCGATTAATTAAACAAGATATTGTGGAATCACAAACGATGAGACGAAGATGTTTGTGATTACTTTTCTATCTTGCCTATCGGCGATATAAATCTCAAGCCAATCTTACGATTGTACTCAACACGATAGAAACAGTAAGATCAGATCACGCAACTACAGAGAAAATAGTTGGGTCTGGCTTCATAATCCGAATGAAGTCTTTAAGTCGTTAACCTACAGGGTTTCGTGAAAAACCTAAGGTTAAAGGAGAATCGACTCTAGCTTATACAACGAGTATCACACAGGAGGTGTGGGGATTAGGTTTCCCAGTTGCTAGAGTTCTCCTTTATATAGTCTCCAAATCAGGGTTTGCAATCTAAGTTACCTTGGTAACAAAGCATTCAATATTCACCATTTGATGAAAACCTGATTAGATTCAAGCTAATATCTTTCAACCGTTAGATCGAACTTAGCTTGTTATACATAAATGAAATGCACTTTCATTTAGGTTTGGGTAACCGTACCTAAACGTGTACACTTAGTTGGTTCGATAATAGTTATCCAATGGTTAGCCATATGAGCACTTTCATATCAACCTTATTCATCCTCACCATAATTAGTTCAAGTGACTCAAATGAACTAGTTAGAGAGTTGTTCAATTGCTTAAAGCTCATAGAAGTATACAGGACACAATTGAAGCAAAATCGATTTTGATTCACTCGAATCAATTCATGAACATTATAGTCACGGTTTGCAAAGATTGCATTCCTTATTATATAAATGTTTTAGTTCATGAACAAACCGATTTTAGAAAGTAACCTACTTAAGTACGCAAACGGGTACGCATACTTAAGTAACCGGATTGAGTTTTTTTATCACTTTCAAACTCCAGCAGAAATTCACGGACATGAACTTTCCGCTAGTATGCGTACGGGTACGCATACTCACCCGGATTTCCAACAACCGCCAGTACGCGTACGGGTACGCATACCTTGAGTTCCCAGTTTTGGACTTTTACACAAATGTGAGAACACACTATGTTTATATCCAAAGATGGTTACATGTTCTAAACTCTCGTTTCAATCATTGAAACTTTCTTAGAGGATGTTATATAGTTGTTATTCACAAACTATTTTTCATCAAAGCGATTTTCAAGTTATTGAAATAATCAACATGACTTTCGTCACTAGTAAAGATGAACTTGGCCAAAGCGAAAGCTTACTAACACATATTTTGAGGCATAGATAAGTGAGTTAAACTAGGCTCCAAATAGCACATGTGTATAAATGAAGTCCATATAGCAATACGACTTTTGTCTAAAAATAGGAGATAAAATAGATAGACTTTTGAGTGATAGATAAGTTCAAGTCTCCACATACCTCTTTGTTGATGAAGTTCCACAAGTTCCCTTGAGTATTTCTTCATCTTCATTCGATGAACGTCGTGGAGTCTAAGGCTCAACTACACTTACTATCCTAATCCGAGACTTAGCTATAGGTAGACTAGAAATCAAGACTTATAGTTTTGGCAACTAAACTTGACAAACAATCTTGAGATAGCAACGCCTGCGAGTTCGACTGAACAATGCTCTAACAATCTCCCCCTTTGTTAATTTTAGTGACAAAACTATCAATACATATGGAATACAAAATAAATAAACTTTGTAGCTTCTCTTCCAAATGCTTGATCTCCCTGGTTCTTCAACATTACTCGAAATCTTCGTAACTTCCAAGTACTCCAATGATTCCAAAGGTATTCAATTCAGCATCATTGTTGTTGAAGATCCGTAGCTATAACAATGAGAAAACAATAGCTCTCAATCATTGTTATACAGTGTCATAGTATTATTACACAACATCAAAGTTCAATTGTATCACAACTTTGACAACAATACTATGGCGATATGTATCACCCCCCCTTAGTCAATACTCCATCTCACATGAAAACCACTCCCCCTTACATAATGATCCGAAAACCATATGTATTTGTAGTGCGAACTACACATTAATTTTCCCCCTTTTTGTCAATAAAATTGGCAAAGGTACGAAAATTAGTGGGATCTTAATGAAATTTCCATAGAGACACTTCCAAAAGAAAAGCACATATCAACTTTTTTAGATGCAATCATACAGCCGAAACTAAATGCATTCATCAAGGAGTTTATAAAGATACAAGATAACCTCTATAATATTCCACAGCCGCACTCCCCATAAAGATTTGGAAATTAAGCACAAGTTCAATTAAGAACTCTCCCCCATAATATGTCATTCCCGAAAGAACAACAAGAGCGACCTTACTTTCACAAGAAAAGAAGGATTTCTTTGGACATTAACAAATCACATAAAAATATGAATTTGTATCCAAAAATCTCAATTAAATTAACCACAAGAGAACCCATGATTAATTCAATCGGAAATACTCACATAAGAAAACTTACGGAGCCGCGCAGTATTTACATAAAAAATATGGATCACGGAAGATCAATACTGCGGAATAAACAAAGATTCATTCTATTTTCCATCACTATTTGCACAATGACATATAATAGACTTTAATCTTTGTAAACAAAAGTTCATCCTTTCTTCCATCAATATTTGCATAATGACATAAAAGGCTTAACTTTTGTTTGTTGAAAGTTCATTCAATCTTTTATCAATACTTGCATACTGACATATGAAAGACTTAACTTTTGACCACGTATGGGACAATCACAGTTCACGGACGCAAACACATATATCCCATAACAAGTTGCAATATATAAAACCATAAAGATTAATACTGCAAAATCATCTTCTAAATCAACTTTAGAATTTAAACAAATAAATCTAAAAACATTGCAAGATGAAAATCATTGGAAATAACTATGTGTACTCACAATAACGGCTATTCCAAACCCTAGTTATCCTTCTCAAAACACTATAATAAATTCTTACTAGACATTAAGACCTTTGAAAAATTCTTTATCGTCCCCGAACTCCTTGTCGTCAACAGCCATTGGGACATAAGGTTCATGAAGATAGGAGTTGATATCATCAAACCTTCTTGAATGATGCCTAACCAGGGCCTTCTGAATTTCAAGAGTCCTACACACAAAAGCCTTTATTTGCTGAATCTCCTTCCTTGTTTCCTTCAACTCTTAAAGAACATCAGAAAGCTTCGGAGAATTTGAAGGAACAGCTCTTGGCTTCCTCACATTCCTTCTTTTTCTTTTCAAAGTTGGAGGCGATGGAGATTTATCTTTTTCCGTCATGATTGATGGCTTAACAATAATATTAACATCTTTTCCATCAGTCGACATAATGCTTCGAGTATCCATAAAAGTGGAATTGTGAGAGGAAATCACAAGATAATCCCAACAAGCAGTCTTATGATAAAAAAGAGTTTCTTAGAGAAGGAAAAAGGAATGTAGGGTTACGAAACCTTTAAACACTTAAAGGATTCACGTACGAGCAACTCATACCCTGAAAGAAAAGGTAGAATTGTCTATTTTAACCCTCTTTTACTGAAAGAAAAAAAGGCAGGGAAGTCCTTTCCAATATCAATTAGATATGAAAAAGCGACATGAATTCCAGACTTAACCATGCTCACAGAGAAAAAGCACGAAAAAAATAAAAACAATCTAAGAGATTTTTCTTTTCCTAAAGCTTGAGGTGTGCAAAATCTTGTCTCTTTTTGATCAGGCACATGAGACAAGATGCACAAACCAACACAATTTAGGTTGTGCTGGGGTGAACAATGATCTGTCCACCATATCCTTTTCGGAAGGAATTCATAGAGCCCTGTTTCACATAAAATTTAGACCAAACATTTATTTCTAATGATCTAGTCCTTTCTTTGGAAACTAACTTCTTTGAATAGGAGATGCGATTACATCCCTCAGCCGATTCCTGAACACTTTTGAGCTTGTTAGCTAATCGATTTGCTCTTCGTTGAAGTTTGTTGACATATCTTATCTTATGTTTGTACTTGAAACATTTTGATAACTCATGACCTCTAAGAGAACAATAAGGACATGTCAACCTGGAGGAAGGTTTATACATCTCATCTGTGCAGGCTGCTAGACATATGGTGGAACCTGCAAAATCATAAAAAGAGTTTCCAGTAGAAACAGGTAGATCAATTTTTTTCTTCCAGATTGGTTGGGATTTCTTCTGAAAGAATATCAAGATTGATGTATGTATTGCTACAATTACCAAAATCAATATTTTCACAAAGAAGTGCAATACTTGAATTTTCGTCTTCATTAAAATCATAATTGTCAGACATTTCATCAAGAGTTGCAGCAAGACCTTTGTTCCCAGTGTATTTTTTACGATTTGGACACTCATTAGCAAAATGGCCAAAACCTTTACACTTAAAGCACTAAGGCATATCCTCGTCATCAGTTTAATCATTATCTCTGTTTTTAGGAGGAACTTGATTATGGGGTTTAACTGATGACCTGGATTTATCTCTGGAGAACCGTTTACTTCTCTTCAAAAGAAGGTCCCTAAACTGTCTTGTGATCAAGGAGACTGACTTGTCAAGATCTTCATCAGATGAATCAGCCTCAGAAAGATCATCTTTAGAGATGCAAACACTTTTACTTTTATCAAGTTATTTTGTGTTCTTTTGTGCTTTGAACGCAACATCCTTTCCGGATTTGGATATATGCTCATGATCAAAGATCTTTAACTTCCCAACCAGAGTATTTCTGGAAAGAGTTGCGGGATTATTTCCTTCAATGATGGCATGCTTCTTAGAATCGTATCTAGATGGCAGTGTTCTGAGAATTTTTATCACAATGTCTTTTTCAGAAATAGTCTTACCCAATGCAAAAGATGCATTAACAATTTCAGACACTTTGTGATTAAACTCATCAAATGACTATTCATCTTCCATACGAAGGTTTTCCTAATCGGAACATAGGTTTTGAATCCTAGCTTCATTTTCAGAGGTATTCCCTTCAAATACAGTTTAGAAATCCCAGGCTTCCTTAGACTTCGTGCACGTAGTCACATGATGCTGAAGATCTGGGGTAATGGCATGCATGATAGCATTTAAGCGTCAGAATTTTGCTTTGCAGCAAGGATTTCTTCTGGACTATATCTACCAAGATACATCACCTTATGTATTAACCGGGGGATCATAGCCATTAACAACACGTACCCATGTTTGAAAATCACGAGCTTGAAGAAAGGCACGCATAACGATTTTCCACCATGAGTAGTTTGAGCCATCAAAGACTGGTGGTACGTTTATGGAGATAAAATTTCTGTCCATAGAGTCAGATTGCTACAAACACAGACTTATGAGGTCTTGAACGTCTTTGCCTGCTTTGATACCAAATTGAAAAAGCGGGGGTATAACAACCACACCCAATATTTAGCTTAACAATCTGTATGGACTAACTTCAATATACTTTTAAGAGAATCAACTAGACAGTCAGACTCAATCTTAAAAAAAGTATATCAAAGAGTTATATCTCAATTTCTCGAGTCAAACCACACTCAAACAAATAGGAATTTGCGAGCCTGATTGAATACAAGAGAAATAACTTGAACGGTACCAAAGACCAATGTTCAAGGATCAATCAATTTCAATCAACAACCAAAGGTTGGATTTACCAATTGACCGATTCAACGCACAACCTGTGATATTTCAATTATAGTACAAAATATAATGTGGAAAAGAAATAACACATACACCATAAGTTTTGTTAACGAGGAAACCGCAAATGCAGAAAACCCCCGGGTCCTAGTCCATATTTGAACACCACACTGTATTAAGCCCGCTACAGACTCTAGCCTACTACAAAGCTAACTTCGGTCTGGACTGTAGTTGAACCCTAATCAGTCGCACACTGATTCAAGGTACAGTTATGTTCCTTACGTCTCTGATCCCAGAAGGATACTACGCACTTGCCCTTAGCTGATCTCACCCACAACCAAGAGTTGTTACGACCCAAAGTTGAAGACTTGATAAACAAATTTGCCTCACACAGAAAAGTCTATAGAATAGATAAATCTGTCTCCCACAGATAAACCTACGAGTTTTGTTCCGTCTTTTGATAAATCAAGGTGAACAGGAACCAATCGATAACCCGGACTTATATTCCCGAAGAAAAGCTGAGAATTATCAATCACCTCACAATAATCTTAATCGATTAACGAAACAAGATATTGTGGAATCACAAACGATGAGACGAAGATGTTTGTGATTACTTTTCTATCTTGCCTATCGGCGATATCAATCTCAAGCCAATCTTACGATTGTACTCAACACGATAGAAACAGTAAGATCAGATCACGCAACTACAGAGAAAATAGTTGGGTCTGGCTTCATAATCCGAATGAAGTCTTTAAGTCGTCAACCTATAGGGTTTCGTGAAAAACCTAAGGTTAAAGAAGAACCGACTTTAGCTTATACAACTAGTATCACACAGGAGGTATGGGGATTAGGTTTCCCAGTTGCTAGAGTTCTCCTTTATATAGTCTCCAAATCAGGGTTTGCAATCTAAGTTACCTTGGTAACAAACATTCAATATTCACCGTTTGATGAAAACCTGATTAGATTCAAGCTAATATCTTTCAACCGTTAGATCGAACTTAGCTTGTTATACACAAATGAAATGCACTTTCATTTAGGTTTGGGTAACCGTACCTAAACGTGTACACTTAGTTGGTTCGATAATAGTTAACCAATGGTTAGCCATATGAGCACTTTCATATCAACCTTTTTCATCTTCACCATAACTAGTTCAAGTGACTCAAATGAACTAGTTAGAGAGTTGTTCAATTGCTTAGATCTCATAGAAGTATACAAGACACAATATAAGCAAAATCGATTTTGATTCACTTGAATCAATTCATGAACATTATAGCCACGGTTAGCAAAGATTGCATTCCTTATTATATAAATGTTTTAGTTCATGAACAAACCGATTTTAGAAAGTAACCTACTTAAGTACGCAAACGGGTACGCATACTTAAGTAACCGGATTGAGTTTGTTTATCACTTTCAAACTCCAGCAGAAATTCACAGACGTGAACTTTCCGCTAGTATGCGTACGGGTACGCATACTCACCCGGATTTCCAACAACCGCTAGTACGCATACGGGTACGCATACCTTGAGTTCCCGGTTTTGGACTTTTACACAAATGTGAGAACACACTATGTTTATATCCAAAGATTGTTACATGTTCTAAACTATCATTTCAATCATTGAAACTTTATTAGAGGATGTTATATAGTTGTTATTCACAAACTATTTTTCATCAAAGCGATTTTCAAGTTATTTAAATAATCAACATGACTTTCGTCACTAGTAAAGATGAACTTGGCCAAAGCGAAAGCTTACCAACACATATTTCGAGGCATAGATAAGTGAGTTAAACTCGGCTCGAAATAACACATGTGTATAAATTAAGTCTATATAGCAATACGACTTTTGTCTCAAAATAGGAGATAGAATAGATAGACTTTTGAGTGATGGATAAGTTCAAGTCTCCACATACCTTTTAGTCGATGAAGTTCCACCAGTTCCTTGAGTAGTTCTTCGTCTTTGTATGATGAACGCCGTGGAGTCTAGAGCTCAACTACACTTTCTATCCTAGTCCGAGACTTAGCTATAAGTAGACTAGAAATCAAGACTTATAGTTTTGGAAACTAAACTTGACAAGCAAGCTTAAGATAGTAACGCTTGCGAGTTCGACCAAGCAATGCTCTAACAACTAGATCTACCAAATTATCCACTATGCTGGGAACATGTAAAAACATCGTGATACACGTGGTATGGGTTATAAAGGAATAGACGCTCCAATTACTAGTAGGATGAATTTTGTCTGTGCTAATGACAATTTCCTGATTGAAAATTTTCACTGATAACAAAAGTGAAAAACTACCTTCAGTATCTTATGTTCCTAAGAACAAAGATTGTCATCCTTCAAAAACAGCTCATATGAGAACTTTCAAAAATGTTCCCTTCAACTGTTTTTATTGCGGAAACAAAGGTCACCTTGAAAGGAGATGTCATTTTCTACTGCGGAATGAAAAACTTCATAACATTCTTGTATGGATGTCTAAAGAAGTAATCAAACCCGCTTCTCATTATAATGGTGTGAAAGGTCTAGTCTGCAATCAAGAAAAGTGCTATGATGGGCCAATTCTTAATCATAAATATGACACAAAATCTGTTTACAATTGTAAAGGGAAGAATGTTATATGGACGACTGACTCCTTAAATTACTCTGTGAAGAGAAAAAGTCATCGAAGGAAGAAGAAAACTTCAAACTCCTTGTCTCTTGCTGAAGAAAGGCCTGAAGCTAAAGTGACTGCTCCTGAATACATTCACATCAATAATCGTGTCTCGGAGCTCAAGACCAGTATCAATAGACTCAAACGTAGTATCAAGAAGGAAAG
Organism: Papaver atlanticum; assembly: GCA_023531105.1. Classification (NCBI taxonomy): domain Eukaryota; kingdom Viridiplantae; phylum Streptophyta; class Magnoliopsida; order Ranunculales; family Papaveraceae; genus Papaver; species Papaver atlanticum. The sequence continues at coordinate 164,236 of JAJJMB010014835.1, forward strand.
AAAAACTACTGCATCAGGTAATACTTGTTCTCTTTTTACTAACTCTCTTGAAAAATCTTGTGATTCTTCTGATGTCTGTCAAGAAAGAAAAAGGGAGAAAGTCAATACCCCTGATGAGCTACATGCTTGTCAATCTACAACTTGACTACTGTCTAATGAGTATCTTTTTTGAGATCGTGAGAGGATGCTCATAATTCTCGAGAAGCCCTTCTATTTGACAAAGTGGTCTCTGTTGTCCATTTTTTTTTGTTTTAAGAATAAAATGATCATTTTACTGTTGAGCCTTGCTTTAGTTAATTATTACATAAGTAATATTTTTGATCAATAACTCTTAAGAATATTGTCTTTGTTGCGTACCTTGAAACTCTTGGTTGTCTTCCTAATGACAGTTAATTTGTTATTTTCAACAATTACTTTATGCTCACCTCTGAGCTAAGTTGGTCTGTCATTAGAATATGTTTCCATCAAAACATATTATTGAATAAGCTCCATTGGCCTCTTGGTTTTTATCCTGGCTCATAACCACGGACGCTTGTGCACCCGAACCTTACCGAACGTAAATGAGTAAACCTAGGGTTTCCCTATGAAGCACTCATATATATATATGTATCATGGTTTTCCTCTTCTCCTGATACATACACGTTCCGTAACGTCAAATGTTCTCTTGAATATTTGAAGTGTGCACAATGGATGGATGCAAAAAGGAAGACAACGTTGAAAAGGGCAAGGTTATTGAGTTTCACGAGAACCCTGTTTTCATTACTTGTTATCATGTTGTTGATTATGAAAACAAACTTCTAGTTCAGATGTCATCTCAATTGGTGGGAAATCTTCTTCTAGATTTTGAGGTCGTACGTGAACAACTTAAAATTGCAACAAAGAATCTTGAATTTATGAAAAACAAACTGAAGAGAGCAACTGATGAACTTGTTCATGTTTGATCTCTAGTTGCTGGTTATTGAAGACCTTCGGTTGCGTTCTTCCTATGAGTTATATTTCTTAATATCTAGGAAACTTCTTATAAGAATTTATTCTTGTATTTTAAGAAGGATAACTAGGGTTTGGAATAGCTATTATTGTGAGTACACATAGCTATTTCCAACGATTTTCATCTTGCAATGTTTTTAGATTTATTTATTTAAATTCTAAAGTTTATTTGGAAGATGATTTTGCAGTATTAATCTTTATTGGTTTTATATATTGCAAAAAGTGTTACGGGATATGAGTGTTTGCGTCCGTGAACTGAGATTGTCCCATATATGTCAAAAGTTAAGCCTATTATGTCATTATGAAAATATTGATGGAAGATAGGATAACCTTTGATTGCAAAGATTAAGTCTATTATATGTCTTTATGCAAATATTGATGAAAAATATAATGAATCTTTGAATATTCCGCAGTATTGATCTTTCCCTGATCCACTTCTATGTGAAAGTACTGTGCGGCTCCGTAAGTTCTCTTATGTTGAGCATTTCCGATTAAATTAATCATGGGTTCTCTTGTGGTTAATTTAATTGAGTTTTCTGGATACAAATTCATGTTTCATGCAATTTGTTAATGTCAACAGAAATCCTTATTTTCTTGCAAAAGTAAGGTGGAAATGACATTATATGGGGGGAGAGTTCTTAATTGAACTTGTGCTTAATTGCCAAATCTTTGTGTAGAGTCCGGATGTGAAATATTGTAGGAGTTTTCTTGTATCTTTATAAACTCCTTGATAAATACACTAAGTTTCGACTATATGAAATCATCGAAACAAATTTGATATGTTCTCTTTTAGTCATGAAGCATCTCTATGAGAATTTCATTATGATCCCGCTAGTTTTCGTACCTTTGACAATTTATATTGACAAAAAGAGGGAGAATTAATGTGTAGTTCACACTACAAATACATATGATTTACGGATCATTATGTAAGGGGGGGGCGCGCCCCTTTCATATGAGATGAAGTATTGACTAAGGGGGAGTGATACATATTACCATAGTATTGTTGTCAAAGTTGTGATACAATTGGACTTTGATGTTGTGAAATAATACTGTGACACTGTATAACAATGATTGAGAGCTAATGTTTTCTCATTGTTATAGCTACGGATCTTCAACAACTATGATGTTGAGTTGAACACGTTCAGAATCACTGGACGAAGATTTCGAGTGATTCTGAACGTGTTTAACTCAACATCATAGTTGTTGAAGATCCGTACTTGGAAGTGACGAAGATTTCGAGTAATGTTGAAGAACCAAGGAGATCAAGCATTCGGATGAGAAGTTATAAAGTTTATTTATTCTGTAATCCATATGTATTGATAGTTTTGTCACTAAAATTGACAAAGGGGGATATTGTTAGAGCACTGCTCGGTCGAAATCGCAAGCGTTGCTATCTCAAGCTTGTTGTCAAGTTTAGTTGCCAAAACTATAAGTCTTGATTTCTAGTCTACTTATAGCTAAGTCTCGGAGTAGGATAGAAAGTGTAGTTGAGCATTAGAATTCACGGCGTTCATTGATTGAAGACGAAGAACTACTAAGGGGAGCTTGTGGAACTTCGTCAACAAAAGGTATGTGAAGACTTGAACTCATCTATCACTCAAAAGTCTATCTACTCTATCTCCTATTTGAGAAAAAAGTCGTATAGCTATATAGACTTCGATTATACACATTTGATATTTCGAGCTGAGTTTAACTCGCTTACATATTTCTCGAAATATGTGTTGGTAAGCTTTCGCTTCAACCAAGTTCATCTTATATTCTTGACGAAATTCAAAAGATGATCATGTGATATCGCCTGGTAACATCTTACATGATTCGTGTGAGATAGTCATTTGATGTAGACTCGGAATGTTTCGTATTGATCATTCGATCACTTGAAAATTGCTTTGAAGATAATAGTTTGTGTGAGACAGCTATTGTCGTCTTCCGAGAATGTTTCAATGATTGAAATGGGAGTTTAGAACAAATAACCATGATTGGATATAGCACAATATGCGTACTTGTATGCTAACTGTTGCAAGTTATTCCAAGTGCGGGAACCATAGTATGCATACCCGTATGCGTGCTGGTTGGTTTAATGAAAGTACGGGAACTTAGTATGCATACCCGTATGCGTGCTGGCGTAAAATCCATGTCCGGAAATTCAACTGAGTTTGGAAGGTATGCGTACCCGTTCGCATACTGGTGAACCAAAACTTAGTCCGTCCACTTAGGTATGCGTACCCGTTTGCATACTTGAGTAGGTTATGTTCTAAAATCGGTTTGTTCATGAACTAATACATTTATATATTAAGGAATGCAATCTTTTGCAAACCGTGGCTATAATATTCATGAATTGATTCGAGTGAATCAAAATCGATTTTGCTTTAATTGTGTCTTGTATACTTCTATGAGAATATAAACAATTAGACAACTCTAGAACTAGTTTCATTTGAGTCATTTGAACTAGTTATGGTTAAAACGAATAAGGTTGATATGAAAGTGTTCATATGGCTAACTTCGGTTAACTATTGTTGAGCTAACAATGTGTACACGTTTAGGTACAGTTACACATATCTAAATGAAGTCATTTTTCATTTGTGTGTAACAAGCTAAGTTCGATCTAACGGTTGAAAGATATTAGCTTGTGTCTAATCAGGTTTTCATCTAACGGTGAATATTGAATGCTTTGTTACCAAGGTAACATTGATTGAAACCCTGATTTGAAGACTATATAAGGGAGAACTCTAGCAACTGGGAAACCTAATCCCCACACCTCTTGTGTGATACTTGTTGCGACTAGAGTCGATTCTCCTTTAACCTTAGGTTTTTTCAAAACCCTGTAGGTTAACGACTTGAAGAATTCATTGGGATTATGAAGCCAGACCCAACTATTTTCTCTGTAGTTGCGTGTTCTGATCTTGCTGTTTTATATCGTGATTGAGTACTATCTTCTCTAAGATTTGCTCGAGATTTAATCTTCGATAGGCAAGATAAAAAGTAGTCACAAACATCTTCATCTCATCGTTTGTGATTCCACAATATATTGTTTCGCTACCATACGATTAACATTATTGTGAGGTGATTGATATTCCTAGGCTGTTCTTTGGGAATATAAGTCCGGTGTATCAATTTGTTCCCATTTACATTGATTTATCAAAAGACGGAACGAAACTCGTAGGTATTTTTGTGGGAGACAGATTTATCTATTCAATAGACTTTTCTGTGTGAGACAGATTGGTTTATCAAGTCTTTGACTTTGGGTCGTATCAACTCTTAGTTGTGGGTGAGATCAGCTAAGGGAATCAAGTGCGCAGAGTCCTGCTGGGATTAAGAGGCGTAAGGAACGCGACTGTACCTTGATCAGTGTGAGATTGGTTAGGGCTCAACTACATTCCAGTCCGAAGTTAACTTGGAGTAGGCTAGTGTCTCTAGCGGCTTAATACAGTATGGTGTTCAAATCTGGACTAGGTCTCGGGGTTTTTCTACATTTGCGGTTTCCTCATTAACAAAATTTCTGGTGTCTGTGTTATTTCTTTTCCGCATTATATTTTCTATATAATTGAAATATCACAGGTTGTGCGTAAGTTCAATCAATTAGATAATCCAACCTTTGGTTGTTGATATAAATTGATTGAAACTTGAACATTGTTCTTTGGTACCATTCAAGTTGTTTCTTATAATAATCAGGCTCCCGGATTTCTATCTGTTTGATTTGCTGATTACATTAAGAAACTGAGATAGATATATTTCTTGATTGAGCTCGCTTTATTAGTTGGTGCTCTCAGAATTATATTGGAGTTAGTCCATACAGATTGCCTCAACGAAATATTGGGTTTGGTTGTTGGACCCCCGCCTTTTCACATGGATTGGATGATTTTAATAGATGCGACTTTCAAGAAAGAAGACCTTTCAATGGATTCGCGCTTATCTTATTTTCTGTAGACCTAGAGGAATTTATGCATATACAAGTAGGCTCGGATAAAGCAATGACAACAGTCCATGCAGAAGCAAAGGCAATGTTAAAAGCTATTTCTTGGTTAAGAGATAATATCCTATCTAGTGATTTAATTGTCACAGATTGCAGACTTCATTAACAAGAAATGCAAGGAAATTTCTTGGGAAGCGGAAAACACTATTCAAGAAGTCGAGACGATTCTGGGTATACTTCCGCAAGCCAAGGTTAAATACATTGGCAGGAAATACAACTCAGAAGCGGATATTATAGCTAAAGAAGCTAGAATCAAGAGTCTTCAACATTTATCTTTGCACATTAGGGAATAAATTAGTAAATCAAGTATAGAGTCTAATGCTTTTGATAAAGATGTCGTTGTAAATCTTTTGTACTATATTTATTGATTAATAATATTTATCCTTCTCAGCAAAAATAAATAAATCAAAGTTATTAATTCATCACGGATTAGTTTAACAAAGTCATACTGTATTTGGTCTAAGTACAAGTTTTGAGAGTTATTAGTATACTTTCCACATTTTGATTTCATGATAGCAAAGTTATTAATTCGTCATGGATTAGTGTAACAAAGTCACATTGTATTTGGTCTAAGTACAAGTTAGGAGAGTTGTTAGTATACTTTCCACATTTTGATTTCTTCAAATCGGAGGTATTACGATGGAGTTCCTGTTTAAACATTTTCTCCTTACTAAGTTTTTCCAATTGATAAGAAACAATCAAGTTTAATCTTTACAAGTAGACACAACCATGTCCTTGTAGTAAAGTGTTGAGTATTCCCATCTGTCACCCGGGTGGTCCGGGTATAGAGAAACTAATTGGGGTATATCTTTTTATTCCCATCCTAACTATACTGCTAAGGGGTGTCTTAAAAGTGTGAGTTCAAGTTACTCTTTTCAAATATTATTAAATTATTATTATTATTATTGTTTTAAATTAAAGTCACCTTTGAGGGCTTTTATTAAAATAAATAAAGATCCATTTGTACAGAATTTGTTGGTAGTCTAGCCATCAACTGGGCACCAACGCCCTTTTGAATTGCTATGCCTATTCTATGAAACAAAAAGCAGCCATTGTCACAATTTGCATGTTGTTAGCGAGGCAGTTCTTCAGTCTCTTCAAGAAGGTGATTGTGTCCTCGCCTAGTTCACCTAGAGTGGTGAATGCGAGAATGCCCAAACCGTAGCCATGAGTCTCACACGTGGCGAGATATTTATTACGCTTGCAAAGAACCACTTTATCTATGGCTTGGCCTGGGGTGAAGTAACGAATATCACTAGTGAATGGCGAAACACCTGTGGTATCTAGGCAAGTATCCTTTCCATTCTCCCAATTATAGACGAGCAAATCAGCTGGCAACAAAGTAGCGTTGTTGTTGGAGGTGAAACCCAGGGCCGCTTCTTTCCTTGCCGAAACTCCATCCCTATAACATATATCTATGAAGACATCACATACAAGGTCGTGTCGAAATTTAAGGCCGACTTCACTAGCGTTGTAAAGTGCATGGTCTCCATAGATGTCCATATCCCGTTTACAACTGGTGCACTTACTTCCTTCCGCAAAGAGGGGGATGCCAAGGCGATAGCTAAGTACACATCGAAACTGTCGAGGACCCAATGTTTGGTTTAAGCCGCTGATGGGTATCGCAAATAAGTAATATTGGGCGTGTTTCATCCGGTTGCTCTACCAAAGTACACTATCTCGAGCTGACATAGGGAAGGTGGTGGGTAGTTGTTTCTTCACGGCTTCGAAAAATGTTACAGCCAAGAAACTTTATTGTTTTGCCTTTTATACTATTACAAGAAACTAGTTGGAAGCCTAACAAGCTAAGCTCCAACAGCGTATTACTACATTAGTTGAACAGGTTGCCGTGTTAGCCTACCAGCGAGCCTCATGAGGAACCAGCCAAGAGAGTCGAAGTGGATAGGGGGCGGATTATGTCGCAAGGGGTGCAAGCTACCTCCTACAAGCTGGGACCTCCTGATACGCATCAAATCTTTGAGGAACGGGGATGACCAGCTGAACTAGCTACCCGTTTTTTTTTTTTTTTTTTTTTTTTTTTTTTTTTAATATTTCTTAAAAGTTTTTTTTTTCTTGATAACATCGTAAACAAAATCGGTATAGATAATTTATGAATACCATGACAATGGTATAAAATTGGTACTCTTTATTTGTAAATATCATGTCAAAAATTAATGGTGTTCTTCATCAACAACAACCAGCACAATATCCAATACATAAACAATGCCTATAATATAGAGTCGCCGCGGTATTCATTATATAAACAATGCCGACCATCTACAATTGGCATTTAAAAGAAAAATTGACCATGCCTACTGCAACTCTGAAATTTTGGACATAGTCGACATAATCATGATTTTTTTGGAAAAAAATACAACAGTCGGCATGGTATCCTTCACTTTACCATGCCGACTCAGAGAAGAAAAAACTTAAAAAAAAATATACTACCACCTCTGTTTAAAAAGAAAGATATCATCACTTTTCATTTTAGCCAAAAAAAAAAAAGGCCAAATTGAAAATAAGAATTTTTAGAAAATAAGAACTAAAATTTAATTAAAAGCATAAAGGACAGTTTAGTCATTACAAAAAATATATGGATAAGGGATTCTTCATTTTACTTCAAAATGATCCTATTTTGTTTTGTATCCCTGATTGTGGGTTCAATGAATTTTTGTAAAGTACGAACCCAGCAAATTTATCATTCTACCACAATGACATTGGCAGCAAAACTACAATTGAGATTAAATTTATTGACTGTTAGTTGGCTTCCCCAAAGCTTTTATGGTCCTATAGAGCTCAATGATTGAGTTTGCGCAGCTATACAAACCTGTCCGCCACTATTATGTTTTGTTAACTCTTTAACTACACGATTAACAAACCAGTGCTGGCAGTAAAACCTCATCATATGTTGAATTGACGAAGGGTTCG
>JAJJMB010014835.1:172130-202088 GCA_023531105.1 Papaver atlanticum
TGAAGGTAGGTGAATAGGAAGGTGGAAAAGAGGGAGTTGAATAGCATTTTCGGTAATAAATAATTTATAATTTGCTCATAAATTTTGGATTCCATCTTTGTCATTCCTTTTAGCTGCTCCAAGTGTTAATGATGAATTGGGAGTCTTTTTTAGGAGTAAGTCGGGAGTCTTTTTTAGGACTAATCAATCTAAGTAAATCGGGAGTCTTTTTTAGCCGAAAAACTAAAACTAGCATTAGACATAGAGTAAAGGAAATATTAGGAGTCACCGCTACACCACTTCAAGATAAATATCTAGGTTCACCTTTATTTACCAATAGATCAAAAATTCAATGTTTTGAACCTATGGTGGAAAAAATGAAACATAGGATGCATAATTTGAAAGGTACCGACTTAAACAATGCAGGAAAAACAGTTATGATTAAAAATGTGACTTCTTGTCTTTATGTGTATCAAAATGTTTTAAGATTCCAGTTAAAATTTGTAACAATATCACTAAACTCCAAAGAGATTATTGGTGGGGGAATAAATGAAAAAGGCCTTAATGAAAGAGGTAAAAAATGAGTCTGTTTGAAGAATTGGGACTCAGTTTGTAAATGCCTAGATGAAGAAGGATTAGGAATTAAGAATGTAAAAAAAATTAACCTAGCTATGATAGCTAAGATGGGTTGGAGGTTAAAAGAAAATCCTGATTCTCTTTGTGCCTCCATCTTAAAAGCAAAGTATTATCCCGACTGTGATATCTTACACATAAATACTGTCCCTAATAAGAATGATAATTGGATTTGGAAAGGAATGCTAACTGGCATTCAACAGATATAAAAGTATTGTTTTGGGGAATTAGAAAATGGAACCAACATTAACATTTGGGAAGATTTCTGGATTCCAGAAAGGACACATTAGATGCAGAAACCTCAAATGGGAACTGATGATCTCATTAAAGTTAGTGACCTTATTACCATACATTATACTTGGGACCTAACTAACCTGTCTCAATGCTTTGATGATGAAACTATAGAGAAAATAAAGATGACAACAATTCCGGTTACTGAAAAGGAAGATACACCTCATTGGATTCTAAACCACAAAGGTATGTTTTCTGTGAAATCTTTATATGACCAAATAAAATCTAAACCACAAAGGTATGCTCTGTAGCATAATTATATGGCATATTTGGAAAGCAAGGTGTAACTTAGTGTTTAAAAAGGAAAGTCAGAATAGTGCAGTCACAACAAACAACATTTTGAAGTTTATCAATAGCTATACAAATGTTAACAGAGCAAGATATAACATAATGCAACAATTATACTATAATCCACACACACTGATGAGACTTTTCAGATTACTTCTCAATCAATGGAAAACAACTCAGACTACTTATCTACACCAAATATGGCAATGAAACTAAATATTGCTTTTACTTTGATGAATTCTACGACAAAAGCTGAAATTGGCTTAACTTTGTGTGACTTTACAGGTACAGTCAGAGAAACTATTGGTTTGCAAGTAGATTGCACCACCATAGAGAATTGGAGAAAGCTGGAGCAGATACAGCTTTCCAATGGGCGACAGATTTGAGTGGCCACGTTATCTCTTTCAGGAGCAACTTGATGTTATTTTGAAGTTTGTGTAGTAAAAGGTTCGTTGAGACTTGTGAAGATTCGAATTTTTAAATTTAATAAAAATATACAATAATATTACAATTGGTGCAAGAGGTACTGGGACTAAGGATTTAGCCAATCTTCATAACATAAGGTTCACTTATTTATTCTCAACAATTTTAGCTCAAGAAATATAAACATGGACTCTATTTTTGCCAAGGTAGATTCTCAAAACATTGATTGTAAATGTTAAGCATGGGACATCAAATCACCTAAGCTAAGCATGACCCATCTAATCAAATGACAACCAATTTAATCAAATCATATTTCAATTAATTTTAGTGCAAAAGTCATAAAAAAGAATAAAACAAATTTACCCATGTATGAAGTTCAGCCTCCTCCGTCGTCCCAGTGTTGGGGTTTAGCTCCTCATATTATAGACACGCTCAAAATTCATCTTTATCAATGCTCAAAAGTGTTTTATAATTGATGAAAAGGAGAAAAGATGGTGAAAATCGGGTTTTGCAACAATTATATGTTTTACAAACCTTTGTTACAAAGAACGATAATTGTAAAGTGTTGTTGTTACTGTAGCATATAAGACTGTCCTCGCACTGTCGCGTCCACTGTAGCAGTTACGACTGTTCTTTGGGGTCTTATGTTCTTCGTGTTCTTCTTCCCTACACCAGCAGAAAACAGCAGCAGGAAGCTTGTTGTTCGTCTTGATTTCTCACTCCTCAGCCCTCCTAAAGTCCCCAAACTCTCGACACCCCTTCTATGTGATCCTAGGAACCTATTTATACATCATTTCGACATTGAATCTCCTCCATTAACTACAAATAACCTTCTTTTACTCGGGTATATTTTTTTCCATTTTTATCATTGATTTTGATTTTCACGCATCTGAAGCTGTATTTCTTTCCTTCTATACCTTCTTCACGCTCCAGGATATCGATTAAGTCTTCCAAGCACGTGCAATACACGTTTAAATTTCTCACAACTCGTGCAAGCTCATGTTTTTCCTCCAACTCCCTGTTTGGATTAAACCAAGTTATCCAGCCAAATTTGATCGATAAAATCACCCATACTAGCTTTCTATAGTCATATCACGTCTACCCACTAAGTTTAAGGGATTGAATCTCACTAAATCACGTCCAAACATCCGATCGAAATTCTGCCAGTGAAGAGAAACGTTTTCCCGCCAAAATTCATTTTTTGAATTTGAGAAGAAGATGTCCTCCCCCTAATCCTGCACGGGTGTCCCTTTAGCACTTGTCTTATGGGGTGCAAATAGTAATTTTTGGGCGTAGATAGTAATTTTTCCGGGGTTCCTCCGACACATTTTTGGGGTGCTTCCGGTGCATTTCTGGGGTGCCTTTAGTACTCTATCCTGGGGTGTAAAACACCACTTTTCGAGCCAATTTTGCCGCAAGAGCTTATTCCCTAGAAAAGACTTAAAACAACTTTATTAGAAATAAAATGATTCCTAGATAATGTAGTTATGGGTGAAAATGCGTCACACTTACGTGCTTATCACAACTCCGAACCCACTTTGTTGCTGCTGGTAGGAATGTATGCTGAGGCTAGAAAACAAAGATACTGGATTTTAGAAACAACACAAAGTTCCATATAAACTTTTTAGCTCAAGAATTTAGATTAATTAGGAGATCCCAAATGATTTGGGCAGCTAAATTTTCTGTCTTTTGTAATAAATATGCTATCATTCATGATTGGTTAGAAAATGGCTTAAGAGCTATGCTAATTTACTTAAACATTCAAACTTGGAATGAAGATGTAACATATTACCGTCCCATTATGGAACTTATGGTACTTTTCTATCAATGTACTAGGATTTCCTCTTTTGCTAAAAGGGAAAAATAGAATATTGTTAATGATGATTTCTTTGATTTTTATGAAACACACACCATTATCTCATCAATTTTGGAATATGTTTAATTGTCAAACCATTTGTTTGTTTCTTCTCTCCGCTTATTTGGAACTGTTCCCTCAATTTAATCATTCAATAAACTAGGAATTGCTGATTAATCCAATATAGAGGACCCGTTTAATGGGTGGTCCACCCATTCAATTCTTTTACTCGCTGGTCCAAAAACATGCTTTTGGACCAAATTTTTTATTACCTAATCCATCACATGTGCGGGACTTAATATGTGTCTTTTGTAAATTCCCAGAACACCCTTATGTATAATATTTTAGGCTTCTACAGAGTTTCTCAATCTTTAGTGTTTCTATTTCGAGCATCAAAGCTCTGGAGATTTGGTTTTCAAAATCGCGATGTTTGATGGACTGTTGTTGCTGTTTCTAAAGCTAGGTCTTCTTATAATTCTTCTAATTTTGATTCTAAACATCATTCATTTGTGGTTGAAAAAGGAAAGTCGTTTTTAGGGTTTTCAAAGATCATCTTTTTGGTTGTTCTTCGTAGATAATTAACTTTGTTTTTTCTGATTTGACTTTAGGTCATTTTAGATGTGCGTTTCATGTTTAATTTTGATTTATTTATGGTTGATTTTGAACTTTTACTCTATTGATTAGTTTATACAATCAATTGGTTTGTTGGAGCTTTTTATTTTTAGATGTCGATTTAGCTTGAATATTTTTGTGATTTATACAGTTATTAATTAGTGATTAGGGTTCTACAATTCTAGGTGTTATTATTGTGAAATTAATTTGGGAGTGGAATTGCATCTCTTGTCATTTGGTGTCGTTTTGAGACGTCTTTGTGAAGTCATAATTGAAACCTTATTTATGACAAAAACTATGTATATATCTGTAGCTCAGATACAAAGTATATATCTAAGATTATGTATGTTAGTTTTGGGAGTGATTTGACTCTCTTGTTGTTTGGTGTAGTTTCTGGACATCTTTGTGAAGTTATAATTGAAATCTTATATAGCTTCGCAGTACATATATGCTTGTACTGAATTTGCAGCACATATTTTATTTTCGCAATATATATTTGCTTGTACTAAATTCGCAGTACATATTTGTTTTTCAACTCTTGTTTGTAGATTAATTAAAGTCAGATTCAGAACTGATTGTTTTTCTTTTCTTTTCAGATACGCCGGTTTGGCGCCACTACGTACACTAGAGTGGATACACGTTTGTTATCCAACAGTCTCAAACTTGCGTGGTCAATGTATGGATCACTTGCAGTTGGTCCTAATAGCTTATAGTGGATGTGTGGTTCGGTATATGACTAATTGTCATTGAGATGGGTAAGCTTTTGCTTCAGATCAGCTATATATTATGAACAATTGATATCATATTTTTAGCATTAATCTAGTTTTGAAATTTTTTAAACATGTATAAGAAACAATAATGGTAGTCTTAGGCTAGGAACAAAGAGAAAGGAGTTTGTATTATGAAATTTTATGCACAAATTAACATTATTCTAGTGACCCGTATACCACTAATTATGGATACTAAAGATTCCACCATACTCACTAGCTGTTGTGGCGAATCATTATCACATAATGATCAACCCATTTACTGAATGATACCACAAGAAAATTGGCATAAAACCTGAGTTTGTTCTTTAACAATGATACGGTTATTCACAGTCTCATGTGTATCTTATTTTTGCTATAAATTAATGAAAATACAGAATGTAGTAAATGAAAATGCAAAGCTTTAACTTGATGTCCTTTTTTAGTTACTAGTATACTTGAGTTAGATCATCATTTATTTTTTTGTTGCTCTCTAGTTTCTGTAGTTGATTGTGTCTATTTATAGTTGAAAGACATTTTTGTATCTATCGTAAGCTATAAAGTATCTCGATGTTTCTTTGCATTGGGTTTCACTCAGTACGTACCAATATGTACTAGAGTTTCACTCAGTACGTACCAATATGTAATCAGGAAATGAATTTTACTTGTTGACACTAGAGATATTCAATTAATATAGTTCTCTAAGAGTAACATAGTATATATTTTTGATGATTGCAAGTTTAAATTAACTTTCTGTACATCCATTCTAGTTACTTTGGTAAGGTCCGCCGTAAGTTAGTTATTGGAACCCTTTATTTATATCTAGCGAATTATTGCTATGTTTCAAGAGATTATTCATACGTACTAATTCATTTGTCTATTTATGTGAACTCTTAATATGTTTTCTTCTTCCTGATGTTTGTTTCCAGAAGTTTGCTAGATTCTTTTGGTGTTTTGGATTGGGTAACAAACCACAATGCATAACCTTTAAGTTGTTAATGGTTAAGTCTTGACTCTTTGTATTTTTTTTACGTATTTGGCAGTTGGCAGTTCTATGGCAGGAATCATATGAAATGAAGCAAGCTATGGTGGAGACTGAGAAAAAGCTCAAATTCAAAAAAGAAACAATAGTTGCAGCTATGACCGAAGACAAGTCACTGAGGTTATCAGACTTGCAGGCATCAAGGATGAAAGAGAGACTGGAAGAATTATCTCATCAACTTGATGAATTTGATACTCAGTATATATTGATATATATTATGGTTTCACTCAGTACATATCCATATGTACTGGCCGGGTTTTCACCACGCTTATATAAATATGTATTAAAGTTTGTTGAGTTATATTTCTTGCAGAAACTTTCTTTGCGCCAGGTTTTACAGTATATGCAGATATGTATATATTGTCAGATTTTAAGCCTGCATACTCTTTTCTTAGTCTTTTATGTTTAGTTGATACTTCTAGTATGTAGCAGTACTATAAGAAGCATTACGGCATATTCGGTTTTATTGTTAAGTTGCAGACCATTTTTATAATAAAAAGTTCTGAGTTTAAGTTCCAATTTTCTTATATGCGCCAGATTTTACAGTACATGCAGATATGTACTGCTTGTATCTAGGCTTCATAATCTTTTTTCAGTTTTCATACTGATTAGTATGTTATAATACTATATATGTAGATTAACAATGTAAAACAACATTACAATACGGCAAATAACAAAACTGACAACTAGAGTAAAAACATAACAATAGGAATTTATATGTATACTGCCAACTAAAATCTAACCAAATTACGCAGTAAATATTATTATCTACTGTTAGTACATATCAATGTGTACTGTTAGTTCTGATCATAATGTACAAAACTAATATTCATATTTACAGGATGCAGAATCACAACTGTACAGTACAGTACAAGAGACAACATTAACTATCATGAAATCACCACTGTACAGTACAAAGAGACAACATTAACCACCAGTTTCCACTCCCATACTGCTACGAGAAAAGTTATCAATCCATACCCAACTACAATTCCCTTACAAACACTATGTACATGCTTACATCACCAAATCCACCAGCGTAATTACATATAAAGCTAAAACCATCACCAGACCACTCACATATCTAGATCCTCATTCTGTCATCTCCCACCACAATATCAACCAATGTTTCCTAATTCACATCCTCTTGCACCATATCCACGATCATGGACGAAACTAGTTTCGCAGGTGCTTCGGTGATATTTTTATATTCTTCACATTACCTGCATAATTAACAAGGTTATTTTATCAGTACAAATAGATATATACTGTAGGATAAGAGTACATATCAAGTTTTATTGTTGGATATCAATTGTTAAACCATATAGTTAGTATTCAAGCATCACAAAAAATTACTTTTTCATTAGTGCATATAAATATGTACTGTTGGATATTTACTGTCAAGAACATGTTGTTGGCATTCTATCATCAGAAATATGTTTTTATCCGTCACTACATATCAATATGTACTGCCATAAACATATTTTTGGTATTCAAGCATCAGAAACCTAGTACATATCAATATGTATTGTAGGATCATATTCAAGCATAAACTATGGCTAAGGGTCTATGTGATACATAATTATATGTACTGCATCAACGAATCACTTCAGGATAAGTACATATTGATATGTAATGATGCTTATGGGGAGCATAAAACAGGATTTAGTACAACAAAACATATTGATATGTACTGATGCTTATGGGGAACTAAAAAGAGTTTTACATAGTACAATGGAACGTATTGATATGTACGGATGCATACACAAAACAGTAAGGAAAACTAAAACAGGTTTTACATAGTGCAACAACACATATTCTTAAGTACAAAGTAACACAGTACAACAGTACATATTGATATGTATTGATGCTTATAGAGAGCATAAAAGAGGGTTTTACATAATACAACAATACATATTCATATGTACTGCATCATACACGCAACATTAATCTAAGTATCCAGCATTACATATTAATATGTACTGACAGTAGATAATATGTACTGTTAGATCATGCACACAACACTAGTCTAACTATCCAACAATACATATTGATATGTATTGTTCCTTTTAGAAGCGAAATTAGAAGTGATTTTTAGATCTGTACCTTTTTTTGGTAAAATTGCTTTCTTCCATTTTGTTGGTGAAAGAGTAACAACGTTTTCTCTGCATTTTTTGTTGATGGTGAAGGAGTACCAACGTTTCTCTTCCTTTTTGTTGTTGGCGAAGGAGTAACAAGAAAACGAATCACAAAATAAGATCTAAAACGAATCTCCATCAAAACGACTAGGGAAATCTTGTTTGATTTCATCGAATCTAGGATTTTCTCGTTGATTTTCTTCTGCTTTGATGATGATTGATTTGGGTTTTGTGACCTAGATTTTCAGATAAACTCAAAGTGTGCCCTAGATTCTCAGTTTTTAGTAAAATAAAGATGATGAAACCAAAATCGGGAAAAATAAAGAAGATGGAACTCACAATCGTACCATAAATTTTCAGATTTGAGTGAAAATAAAGAAGATGAAATTGATTTATGCCGCTTGACTGTAGAAGATGATTAAAGTTTTACACGTGTTGTTCTCATGGGTATCTTGGTAATTTAACGTTTTTTTTTAAGTTTTTAGGACCAGCGATTAAATGATTTCTCCCACTGGACTATAGGATAAGCCGGGTCGGGTTTTGTGGACCAACCATCAAATTTCTCTTCAATAAAAGTTCATTTAACTCCAAACGATTTTAAGATTAAACAGGCTGTTGTAGGGCCTATGGCCCATAGATGTGCGACCCAACTATCTATACCCAGGGTTTCCCTTACATGTATATAAGGATATTATAGATATGTAATATGACTAATGAATCAATAAGATCTTCCGCTCTCTCTCTTATCTCTTTGTCTTCTTCTTTACAATTCTACTGCAAAACGTTATCAGCACGAAGCTATACCGCAGAGCTAAATTGGATCGGTTGAATTTTTTTTTAATTTTTCCACATGGATGATTTACATCAACGTAGTTATGCTATTATCATCAACTAATGTCGAAATCACTAGAATCAAATCAGCTAAGTTGGATCTACTTTTTCTTGTACATTTACATTTTTTTCCTTTTATTTGTTTTTTATTTTGGCATATCCAATATAAAAGAAAATAACATATACAATATAAGAATGGTTTTTGATTCTGGAATATCGAAAATCGAGTGATTTTGTTTACGCCATGATATATTATATGTTTGTTTACGCTGGGAGGAAGAAGAAATCATCGGGGAAAAGAGGACAAAAAATTAGGTCAGGTGTAAGAGGAAGAGCCATTCCTGTCTGTTCCAACCAGGTTGTTCCTGTCCTGTCCCGTCCCGTTCTGGCCGGGGTTCTGTTCCGATTCTAGGTCTAAGCTTTTCCTGTCCGTTCTGGCTGGGGTTCTGCTCCGATTCCAGGTCCTGGCTGACCTGTCCGATCCGATCCGATCCCAGACTGTTCCTGTCCTGTCCGTTCTGGGTCGGGACGTGCATGGCCAAGCCCGTTCCGGTTTTGTATATGTACGGTGGGAACCAAAGCAGTTGATGATTTTGTATGCGTATTGTCTCGGCTTGAGGTATGTAATTAATGTTAATGTGGGTTTTAATATTGAATACTTGCCGAGCTTATTTATTTATTTTAAGAGCATGTCTAAAGATAAATCCATGTTGTATAAACGGTCAACTTAAATTATGATTGTTGATCTCGATCATTAAGAATTTTGGTCGTCATTAAGAATTTTGGTCGTAACGCTATTTTGTTCTCTTGAATATGATATTGGCTATAGTTGAATGGTGTCTTTTGTTTAATTAGTTGTACCAACTCGATTCCAATGTATTTGTTTTGGGTTTAGAAGTACTTGAGCACCATTATTGCGTACTTGATATTTTCTCCCCAAATTTGAATGTTCCGTGGAATGTAATCCACTTGCTCGACTATTAAAGAGTCGGTAGTTTCAAAAGATACGTTGCAAATAAAATCACATGTATTCCAATTTTTGTGGAAGAACTCACAAAAGGTGATATGAGTCAGAAAATTTCCATTTCTCTACTCATCCATGATACTAACGAACCAGTATATGTTGAAGTATGACAACAAGAGAACTATCTTTAGTAATTTATTTGACCTAAATTAATTGGTTGACATGTGTAATGAAATTCTCTTGGCATGTTGAGAGAAAGAAATTTCTCAAATTAAGCTAAATGTAGCAAATTAAAAATGGAAAGAACCCCGAAGTAATGAGGGTTAGACATACCGACTCATATAAAGCATGTGAAAAGGGACATATATATCATGAGACAAAGATGTATTTTTTTCCCCCAGTAGTAATGACACCAAAGTACAGGTATCAACTGAAATATGGGATGAAGCTAAAATGTAACTCTAGCTCCCATCATAAATGAAAGAGTTGGAAATGCACCTGGTCATAGATGTTGGTATATACAATGTAATGTGTGTATCATAATAGCAAACAATTTTCACATCAACTTTAATGGCAACAAGAATTTTTCCTGGCCAATTGACTATCTTATTTAGTTAAACTAGATCCAATGTCTGCATTTATGGAATGAAAACACGAGACATAAATTCTCTTATTTAAGGAAATATACACCAGTTGTTGAACTAACTCCTTATAATGTAACCATGATGATTGGATCATCGAGCAAAGCGCTGCTCAAAAATTTGTTGCCAAGATGGAATAAAGCCCAAAAGTCGCATAAGCTATGTATGTACCAAGGGCTAATCGCACCTTGTTAAGTGCAAAGGGTGTTCATGCGTGAACTATTACCTACCTTTTTGGAAACTTACAGTGAGAATGGAGTTGATTGCATCTATAAATTATTTCTAATGAATGTGGTAGGAAGTATATTTTTAGAAAATTTAATGTGTCTATCTAGTGAATTGTAAATCACTGGAACTTGAATTACTGAATCCATATTAACCCAAACAATGAACTGATTGGGATTGATTCATAAAGACTTTGACATAACCATAAGGCATATTGGTTGTAACACGATGTTCCGTTTTGAAAATACTAACACGGGCATCACTTTATTTGAGTGTAAAATACAATGAGCTAATATAATGCGAAGTTCCGGCATCTATCACAATCAGTGATTTCTAAAGTTACTAGATCTGCACTGCCTCTCCCCATTATGCTTTAGAGTAATGAAGCACGTCACTCATCTTACAAAGTCTTTCTTCAGTAAAACATGATTGAGAGCATCCTGTTTTACTCAGATGCAAATGGTGAATAACTCATTCTTCAAAGAAATAAAGTGTTGTTAGTGGACATATATCCATGCAGAATGCGGACCATTCAAGTGATTTATGTCTCTGGTTGATGATTCGAGGCATTGAATCAGTTATTGCTCACAACAAACGATGCGTTTAATTTTTGAAGAATTCCTAGCTCATATTACACAATGCAAAGTGCAAAGGCTCACCACCCTTGTTAATGCTAGAGAATTTACATCAAAAGGACTTGATGAATATTGCATGTTTAATAGGATTAATATAGAGCATCTTATATACCCAATGGTCTCGCAGAGGCTACCATCAAAGGTTACAGATGGTGTCTAAGGAATAGGTTATGTGTACAAACCTACCTTTTATTGCTTTGGGGATATGCAATATTACACGCATCTTTACTTAATTTATTTTAGAATCCAATATTAGTCAACCTTTTTTGTGTACCAGTTGGTAACTGGATTTAAGTCTGACATTCGTGTTCTTACGTATTTTTGGTTGCACTATATATGTGCCATTACGACTCCACATCGTACTATGATGGGTCTTAAAAACTATTAAGTAGTTATGTTGGAAATGAGTTCCCAACAATTATCCGCATTTTAAACCTTTTGGCAGGAGATCTCTTACCGCTATATTTGCGGGTTATCACTTTAATGAGACAGTCTTCCCGTCGTTAGGGGGAGATAAGAAAAAGTATTTTCTAAGGGAACGACAGGAATTGTCGTGGTGTGTTCCCAATATGTCTCATATTGATTCATGTACTCCACAAATGTAAATGTGAAGTGACAAAGAATAATTGATTTTCAGAATGTACACTGATGTCGCTAAAGTGATGAGATCACACATACTAGCTGCAAACCTACCTGCGCAAGGTTACGAATCCTCATTAAGGGATATACACCATAGACTAAGGTGTTGCAACTACACTTAGTGGAAGTGTGGTTGAGGCCGTAGCTCTATAAAGGAAGTTGGAGAAACCACTTGGTTCGATTAATCCTCACCTAGAAAGGAAGTAGGTGAGTAAGGCACAACTTATTTAATGATTGTCTCTGAATATGTACATGAATCAAACTGGAGGACGCTCCGAAGTTTAATGATTCCAGAGAACAATGACATCCCAAGTGGATTATGAGAATGCGCACGAGTAAAATGAAAGATCATGCGAGCATATTGATGATTAATTTCATATACACTTGCTTAAGGAAATAGATCAAGATGAGATCGAACCAAGCTCCTTATTGTTTAATGTCAACGAAGAGCATATTTGGCCTATACAATCCAGGTAGAACTTGGTTCTTTGACAAATATACAGGTATTTGGTGTGGGAGTGCTAACCAACCAAGTGTAAAGCCTATTGGACATACATGATTAATTTATCACCAAGCATAATGAGAAGAAAGCAGTCTTAAAGTATAAAGACTCGCCTTGTGGCGCGAGGTTTCTCACAAAACCCTGGAATTGTTCTCTTGTAACGAACTTTATAGTATTCCGCTACTTAGTTAGCTTGGTAATTTCAAAAAGACTTGAAATGCAGCATATGTATGTGGTTGTTACGTATCTCTGAAAGAATCAAGAGATAAAAGATATTTACAAAAGTACTTGATAGCCTTTTGTTACCCAAATCAAGTGACTCTAAACCACAGAGTGCGTTAACAGTTAGATAGAACGTTCACTTATAGAAAGAAGCAATCATGCAGATGTGGTATACCCTTCTAAGTGGCTATTTGATTTGGAGGGGATAGATAAGTAAGTTATTTTTTCCTTGCGTATCCACAAGAAAGTTCCTTATTTGGAATTGTAGCTATCTTTGTCGATGATACAAACATGATGGGTACTCTTGATGTAATAAGAGACCTTAAAAGCTATTTGAAATCGGAATTTGAGATGAAAATTCTGGGGAAAGCTCGGCCGAATACTGAGCTTGTGGTATATTATTCCACCAGTTTGCATATGTCTAAAGTTGTCAGGAAATTTAACAAAGACATGCATCCTGATAGCACTTCCATGATTAGTCGAGGTTCAAATGTAAGTAAGTGACCATTTCGTCTAAAGGAAGATGACGAAGATGTGCTGGGAGATGAAATTCCCGTATCTAAGTACAATAGACGCATTGTTGTACTTAGTATAATAATGTACTCGATTAAATTTTACATCATCAGGGAACTTGTTAGCTAGATATAGCTCAGCGCCAACACAACGTCATTGGAATGGTACAGTGAATGTAATCATGTACTTAAAAGTAACCATTGACATGAGTTTGTTTTATCCCTGCAAATACATAAAAAGGAATGCTAAAGGAACTGCAATCCAAAGGTTGTTGATTATGAAGGTACAATAATCTCTTCTCCAACGAAAGTAATCAGGGGGAGATATGGTAGACTATTTTCTAAGTCATTACCGATATTCAGTTTCGAAAAGTACATGACTAAAGGAACTGTCTGGAACAACTCTGAAAGTAATCAGAGGGAAATGCCGACATCAGGGGGAGGATCCAAGGATATGATGTCGACATATTTTACTTCGAAATTGAAGATGTGTTGTACTCTTTTTCCATTCGATCGAGAATAGCTTTTCCCAAAGGGTTTTGTTACTCAACAAAGTTTTTAGCGAGGAAACACTAAAAACATCAAGTATGTTGAACGTTGAAGACATAAAGATCGCGTTGATATTACTGAAAATATCTGAATCAAAGAAATGAAATGTGATAGTATTTAAGCAACGTAACTTCCAGAATCAACAACATTCAAGTCACCAAAGTAAAGTGTTATAAACTCCCTTTGACTGCATTAGACTAATGAAAATTGTCTGACATCAGGGGGAGCATCTAATGGTGTGTTGAACTATTTTCCTTCACCGAGGTTGCTTTTTCCCAGAGGGTTTTAATACTCGGCAAGGTTTTTAATGAGACAACAACAAACACCGGGTATTAATTTCCAAGATAAGGCTATTGTCTTTCCCACGAGGATTTTCTGCCTTAAGAGTTGTGAAGCAACTAGTCAACATCAACGGAGCAAAGTGATCATTTGCAACAGATCACCTTTACTTGCATCTATCACGTTGTACTCTTTTCCCTTTGTCAAAGTTTTGTTCCACTGGGTTTTTCCTTGTCAAGGTTTTAATGAGGCAACATATTCAAGTCCAACTATGTTCTAAGTTTTCTTAATATTGTACTCCTTTTCTTTAGTTCAGGTTTTGTCCCTCTGGGTTTTCCTGACGAAGTTTTAACGAGGCAATTAACTTAGACTCGTCGATCTTTGAAGATCGTATTGCATGTGATGAACTACATGTACAGTACGAGACAACATGTGGAGTACTACATATGAAGAGTTGTACCAAGGTTTTATTCCACTGGGTTTTTCCTTGTCAAAGTTTTAATAAGGCAATTGATTTCGGCACAAGTCATCAAGGAGAGGACGACATTTGAAGAACTACATTCGAAACACTATATGTGAAGTATTGCATATGAAGTTCTATTGAACCGCACAAGGGGGAATGTTGTAGGGCCTATGACCCATAGATGTGCGACCCAGGGTTTCCCTTACATGTATATAAGGATATTATAGATATGTAATATGATTAATGAATCAATAAGATCTTCCGCTCTCTCTCTTATCTCTTTGTCTTCTTCTTTACAATTCTACTACAAAACAGGCTAGTTTATCAGAGTAATTGCGTGGAACAAACCTTAGTGTATTTGGCTTGAAATATAAATATCATTAAATGTTCAAAAAGGTGATAAGATGAGAAAATAATTACAGAAATCCCACACAAAAAAGAAGAAGAAAAAAGAGAGGTCTTTTTTCGTTTTAAAACGCACAGGCATTAGATTAGACGGCCCCCTTGAGAGAGAGAGAGAAAGAATCATTTGATTCATCTCCTCTAAATTTTCTCTCTCTTTTTATTTCTGTGTGGGTGTTTTTCTCCTCCTCCTCCTCACTTTGCTTCTTCAGCTTTTCCCTTCAAGAGGTTAGTAATACTCTGGTCTCAATCACCCACCTTACCATTAGCTTATCTTTTACTACTCATCTATATTATTATTATTATTATTATTATTATTGTGTATGAAACCCTAATTTTCATTTACATCTAAATAAAATTCAGTATAAGATCGTTCCGTTTCTTGTTGTTATTGTTCGATTGATCTTTGCTCATCATTACATTATTAATTAATTGAATCATGTGTATTTGTTGTTTATCCCCATCTGGGTTTTCTATGATAAATCGCATGATAATGTAATATTTGATTGCTGTAACATCCTAACTTTTCTGTTATTGCTGTAAAATTCCGACTGTTTGAAATTTTCCTCAAAATGAAATCTTGCTTTCCTGAGACAGTATGGGAAACTAGGGACCTCTTATTGGTTACGAGTCATAGATCTTGGTATTGGGATGCAGTTGCAAAGGTTTTGAATATTGCTAAATTGCAAAAGCAAAAGGGATAGTTCTGTATTTGCGTTCATGAGAAAGGGTTTGTACAGTATCTAAGTCTTGCATCTAAGAAGCTGGAACACAAAGAAATAAAATTTTGTCTGTGTACGAGAGGTTTAGATGAGTTTATTTTGTTGTGGTTCTGATTACGTAATGAGATTTGTCGCCTAGAAAAGATTCACCAAAGGAAGAACACCACTACCAGAATATCAACATTCTTTGACAGAGATGGATGAATTGGTTATAAGTATAGCTCTTCTGAGCTATAACTTCAGATAGAGTTATTAGGATCTTATGGCGTAACTAATGAAAATAAGTTCTTTGTTTTAGCATAGTACTTTATTAAAAAAGATGCAGTAGTGAGATTACATTTTTTCTGTAGTAAAAGCCTGTAATCTTGGCATCTTGTTTACACAAAGGTCTCGTATTTTCATTTCTCTGAAACAAGTTATAGGGTAGATAATTCGAAGCTTTTATTGCTAATGTAGTTTATGTAGTATTATGTTGGAGAAAGTACTGGCATTGGTAAGGTACCTTCACTAACACTGTTAATTTTCATTTTTTTAGCGAGAATGATTAGACTTTTCAAAGTGAAGGAAAGGCAGAGAGAAATTGCTGAAAATGCCAACGGAAGGGCACCAGTCAAGAAGCAAAGTGCAGGGGAGTTACGTCTTCACAAAGGTCTTTCTCATAAGCTTGCTTATACACAGAATAGTTTTTATTTACTTATGTGGCACTCAAGGGCATCGTGTTCTCCACTAGTGTTTCTTCCTTTTATTAGGAAATATCACCATCGAATGTTTTTATTTTGCTTCTGAAATTTTGGGTTTTGATCTATTTTTTCAAGATATCAGTGAGTTGAACCTCCCAAAAACAACTACCATAGAATTCCCTAATGGCAAGGATGAGTTGATGAATTTTGAGGTTTACATTCGACCCGATGAAGGATTTTACCGGTGAGTGTGTTTTGAAAGCATCTTCCTGCTTTCAGATAAACTTAAGTTGAGCTGCATATATCTAAGTTTCTTTTTTCACTGGAACTGTTATAAAAAGTGCAATATATGGTTTACTTGTTTCAGAGATGGTACATTCATGTTTACTTTCCAAGTCTCCCCAATCTACCCGCATGAAGCACCGAAAGTTAAGTGCAAGACAAAGGTAGATATCATGGCCTCTCCCATTACCTATTTATATTATTTTCATAATGCTCTTGAAAAAATATCTGGGTAGTGATTCTTACTGGTACTTCTAGCAAACAGGTTTACCATCCTAATATCGACCTGGAAGGAAATGTGTGCCTCAACATTCTGCGTGAAGATTGGAAACCTGTTCTAAATATAAACACTGTTATCTATGGACTACATCATCTTTTCACGGTATCTCTACTACTTTTGCGATCTTTGTTCTCTATATTTGTAATAGCTAATGTATATGTGGACACATTGATCGACAGCATGCTTCATCCTTGGTGTTAATGTCATATGTTCAGGAACCCAACTGTGAGGATCCTCTCAATCATGATGCGGCTGCAGTGTTGAGGGATAACCCTAAGTTGTTTGAATCAAATGTTAGAAGGGCAATGGGCGGTGGATACTTAGGGAATACATATTTCCCTAGGTGCACCTAGAGTTGGTCTCCAGTGAGTTCCTTTATGCTCTTGATGATTCTCAATGAGCGTTAACGTGTCATTCGTTGTAAATTCGGATTGAGGCTAACGTTTTCCTTGTGGTTTTGTGGGATTTGAAACTGTAATGTAGAAGAGGAGAAGAAAAATATAATATGTTATGATATTAATTCCTTAAAAACCATGATTCTGAAAACTCACACAGAAACTGTTTGTAAGGTGTAATTCAGGACAAGTTTATGGCATCTGTTGGAAACACTGGTTTTCTGTTTACCCTATGCTCTTAGCTTAATACGGTATTACGTATTCTGTCTCTCTTGTTGGCCACCTTTGCTTTGTCTTGCACCTGCGAAGGATAAATTTTTACTTGATATGCAATTGAACATCTTCCAGTATGAAACTTAAGTGCGGTCTTCCGGATAATGTAAGATTTGAGATGTAAATAATCTGCGCTTGGAGTTACAGTTACTTCAATGGGTTGGATTGCTTGGTTCTTGAGATTCAACCATTTTCTTTACCGCCAAGCTGGGTTCTTATTTTAGCGATTAGGTTTGTTATCCTTTGTCAGGGAGTCGAGATAAGATGCTAGCAACGAAATTCAATCTGCTTCTAAAGTGGGTTCAACGAAAATGCTAGAAAAGGTGCGTACAAAGGAGAGTACAGCGTATGTGGTAAAAGTCGGGACTCGGGAAGTTAGCCATGACCGATATTAGTATGCGGTAGTACTAGAATTCTTGCTACCACCTCTAGATTCTGTCCAAAACAAGTCTGTGTCCACAACAGTATCCCGCGACTATTAGCATCCAGTACCTATTTTAATTTATGTGTACATAAAAGAGTTACCTGTTTTATGTGTAGAGGAGCTGTTGTATTAAGTCTACTGTCACTTTTTCTTACATGTCTAGGGTTCCTAAAATCTAACCAAACAAAGGAGGCACAAGGGCTAATGCCCCCTCCCATTTGTCTCCTGAATTACCCAATTGGCTGGTATCTCTAAGTGATCTCTACTTCCTCTCTGAAAGGTAAATCTAGAGTCTATGGCTATAGGTATTTTGTAGAGAGTCACGGGGACTTGCAGTGTTACCAGTTCAGTTCAACCACAGTACCTGGTTGATGATTTACTAAAACACTACCTACCTTTAACTTGCATCAACATATGTGGAATTTCTCTTAGTTTTAGTGCCTTACCTCCGTTTTACGTGGGCCAACTTCCACTCGTGTCTGGCCCATTCCCTCCGGCCCTTGTAGTTTTACCAGCTCACTCGGCCGTCGCATTCCTTCTTAGCTGTTTCTGCACGTGGAATGTTGAGTAGATAATAAAAGTATCCGCTTCTCGTGTAACCAATATTTTTTTGCAAATCAAATCTGTATCGGAAGTTGTAACTCTATGCTTTTTCGTTTTTCTTCCTAAGAAAACCTGGAAGGATGTATTAGGAAAAGAAATAAGTTAACGAGCAAAAGGAAAGTAAGAAAACAGTATCTAGCTAAGCCAAAAATAAATTAATTAAATGGTTCTGAAGGAATCTGTGAATTGTAATATGAAGTTTATTCAAACAGACTCAAAAGATCACAAGATAGAGAGAAGCTCTTATATAGCTTCTTTACAGAGAATAGAGAAGTGACCGACATACTACAGCTGGAGTACAGCTGGATTACAATGACATGGAAAACTACATGGTCTAACATTGATGGATGACTTGTATGTTCTAACATTCCCCCTCAAACTGATCATTGGACAAGTGAATCAGTTTGCTCAACAAGAAAGTCATGCTATCAGTGTCTTCAGATGCAATAGCAGCAGCAGTAACACTTGTAGTGTTGAAAAACCAAAACATGTCAGACAGTACCTAGGATGAAACAATCCACTGTAAAGCCTAGGAGAGACTAGTGGCACAAATGCACAAATGCCAATAGTGCATCTGTTTGGCGTAAAGAGCAGAGAAGGTTGGTTGCGCACACTAGCAGCAGAACCAAATAGGCGAAGAAGCTTCAAATAACCTGTGCAGTCTCCATAACAAGCACAATAAACTCTTAGGATGTCGCACCTATGCTAAACAAATGATGTACCTTGAGATCCCTGTAACGATGGATGCTGCAGGTCATAAAATATGAATGTGGTGTGGTAAAACCATGCGTAATCCTTGATGTAGGTAATTCTAAAAACTTGAACAAAAGTTGACCCCATCAATACCAATCTCATCTAGCACAAAGAACCAAACAGAAAGCAACAGTACAAGCATTACCCATGCCAAAGAATCCATTTAGTGACTAATATACCACAGTGTCAAAACAAGAAATGAATCCTCAGGAAAAACAAGCAATCCATGTGTACTCCTTGATGTAGGCAATTCTAAAATCTGCAATGAGCACCAACGGAAGTAAAAGACTCCACCACCAGCAACCTTTGCTAAACACTGCCTTATAGAGAAAGTAGCTTTAGATGTAAACAACTCACTATCTTGGAGGATGCAGAATCTATTGGTGGTTTTGCTAAACTCTGAATTATTATACATCATAACTGAACCAATAGACTTGGTGATCTGAAGCATACTTGGTGTCTCACACAACATAATATTTGCTATAATCACACATAGGGATAGAGTTGATTAACTATATCATTAGAACCTGCACAATCTCTTAAACCAACCAATCTCAAAATCTACTATAAGGCCTTTTTAATAGCACTTAGGTTGTCTTTGAACCGGTAAAACAAGACCATTACTAGCATGAACAGCTGAACAATAGACTGGGTGTAGAAATGGTTGAACCATACACTGTAGCAGTCTCTTACAGTATCACTGAACCAACACCATCCTATGATACTGAGTGTAACATTTAAGTAGGGACAATGTTGAACAGTTCCAAAGGAACATCATCTCAATCAAATTGTAACACTCATCAGAGAAATACAATCATAAAAAACAACTAAAAAACAGGAGATGATGATAGAATGTATCTGAAATCAATACGAGTCTTCACTAAGATGATGAAAAATCGATCACTGAAATGCCTAATGAAGAACTCTTCTCAGTAAATCTGCAAACTATCCCCTTCATTGGAAAAGTAAATCTCACAGACGATTTTAAATCTGAAATATGAAGCAAACTCGATCTCCAAATTTGAGCAACAGGAGATCAATTTTAAAACAGGAGATGACGAAAGAACTTATCTGAAATCCATACCGAGTTTTCACCAATTTGATGAAAAATCAACGAAATGCAAGCATCACATGACGATCTGGACAGAAGGATGAAGTAGGATTTATCCTCAATTTCGATTTCCACAAATCACCACCACAAACATTGATGCACAGCAGTAGATCTTGAATCGTTCCTCTATCCCAAAACCAAAATCGAATGCAAGACTTGAATAAATCGAACAAGAACTGACTAATTCAGATCTTAAAACTAAAATCGAAAGAAACAAAAAAGGAAAAAATAGGTTTGAGAACAGTCGAAATGCCTCTTAAGGTTGTTGTACTCCATCTGAGTTGTAGGGTTGTTACCAATCGGAATTGAAAAACAGAAATTGTTGTTGTTGGTATTGGTTGTTGTTGGTTGTTGTTGTGTTTATGTACAAATTGTTGTTATTGTTGATTGTTGTTGTATGTACAAATTGTTGTTTTTGATTTTGATTTATGATGGTGAAGATGAACTGGTAGTGATTGTTGTAATGAGTGGAAGCGGAAGATGAAACTCCATTAATGGAGCTTTGAGTTTCACAGGATCAGAAAGAGAGAAAAATTCCCCTACTGGTATCTGATACCATGAAGGAATCTGTGAATTGTAATATGAAGTTTATTCAAACAGACTCAAAAGATCACAAGATGGAGAGAAGCTCTTATACAGCTTCTTTACAGAGAATAGAGAAGTGATCGACATACTACAGCTGGATTACAATGACATGGCAAACTACATGGTCTAACATTGATGGCTGACTTGTATGTTCTAACAGGTTCAATGCTGTGCACACGAGCCTAATCAAACCTTACAGCAATTTGTAGGAAACCGCATGATGTTGCATTAAAGGTTTATTTCATTGAAGGTTTTACAGCAGCATGGACAAAAAACAATCAATTTTTTATTTTTATTTTTTTATTTTTTTTGAAAGCTGAAGGAGGGAACAAGAGGTGTAAAATGCTATATATTCAATGATAATTTCGTGTGCCAAAATTGTTATTGGCTTGATGTGGATCCTTTTGGTTAAAATTGCATAAAAGTGAATTTGTAAACTTTCTTGTTTTGCTTATGCTGTCAGTGGTCATCTGATCTAGTTTAGATCGGGCTATTTTTGCTCGAAACAAAAAGAATTTTCCTGATTTCCTCGCGCATGATATTGTTAGTGGCGAAAATCCAACAACAGTTCCAGCTGCAAATGAACCAGGAACGAGGAAATCACTTTTTTTTTCTCCGAAAAGGAGGATTAAACCTCATTCATTCAATAGAACCTCTTCTGCCTCGTTGAAGTGATTAAGAGAGTTGGTTACAGTTGCATTCCAGAATTGGAATTCTAGATTGTTTAAAAGGGTTCTAAGATTTTCCCTTGTCCAATATTTGGTGATACCAAATCTATTACCATAAGTAGCAATATGGGCTGCTTGAGTTATATCAAGTCTATTTTTGAGGATGAAACCTTGCACTTTAAAGTTTATGTAATTGTTAGCATTGTAGTCAAAATCTTCACTAATCTTGAATCTAAATTCTCTAGCTTTCGCATACATTCCCGCCAACAACTTGAGAATAGGCTCGGAGTCGCTTTGGAAAATGATGTTGTGACCATTCCATTGGGATGCCCATTGAAAAGCAGCTTCTGCTCCCTTTACTTCGAGCTCTTCTTTAGTTCTGCAGTCCGCATGCACTCCCCATGCTTCTGTTGGGGTACCTGAAAAGTTATGAAGAGTCAGACCCACACTGGATGTAGTAGTAGGGCTCATCATCATCATTGAAATTGCTATGTCTATAGCTACTGACATGAATTTCTTATCGTCATCAGATTCATCTGTTGTTATCATTAAGTTATCATCATTCACAGGATTATAATACAAGGATTGCATTGTGTTATTATTTGCACTGTTAACATTCATGAGACTATTAATGTACTTGACAACTGTTTTTGCCGTTTCAGCGCTATTCTGTGTGTTTTTCTGAAATACAAGGTTGCATCTTCCTTTCCAACCGTGCCAAATGACAATGCTACAAAAAACAGCCCATTTTATAATGTTGTCATTTCTATCCTGATTGTTGTACATGTCATTTAGCCAATCATGAAAATCGTTTGTTCCATTAATAACATAACGCATGTCAAAATTTAAATGCATCCAGACTTGAGAAACAAAGTTACACTGCAAGAATAAATGTATAAGACTTTCATCTCCATTATTACATAATTTACAGGAAGCATTTATGCTCGGCAATATGGCTGCCACTCTCATACTATTAGGAAGTATGGAATGAGCCGCCTTCCAAACAAAACTGCCTTCGGTCTTATAAAGTTGATTGACGGTCCGATAACAGAAGGACCTGAATTGACTTCCAAACTTATTGGACGGGCCCAATAAGACTACTTAATTTTGTTTCTCAAATGAACATATGCTTTCAGACAGTAGTTGGGAAATATAACCGCAGTGTACTCTAATGGGAAGGGTGCACCTTGTTTACCAAAGTTGAGGAGATGCCTCGTATTATATGGGTGAGAGTGGACTATCTCGGTTTGCTTGTATCATATTGGTGATGTTACAAATATATTGGTGAGAGCACCTTGTTCAAACTCGATCGAACCCATACATTCGGCCTTACAAATGGTGACGTTACCGTTGAGTACAAAATCCATGTTTCTCATTTTTGATTTTGTATTTCTTTCCATTTTGAGTTTTTGACGAATGTTGAAGCAAAATTAATTGTTTTGGCTTCCAGAGGAAGGATGCAAAATGTAACAGAAACCATCATGGATACGAACCCAACCAATATTAGGTAGGGTCAGCTTCAAATTTGTTATTCAATGATCTCACTGACACTGATTTTCTGTAAAATTTAACTCGTAAATTGTATTGATATTGAAAGACAAAGACTGATTTAAATAGGAGGGAAGATCCATAGACACTCTTAGATGAACACTATCATAAATTAATTTGCACCATTTTTTTCGCAAAACCTAAACGATAATGAGTTTAAATCTAATATTTTGATGATACGTTCCTTATAAGACTCTATATTTCTACAAAAAATGAGCACAATTCGAGATACCAAACCTCACCATCCACCGAACTTATTTTCAACCTTTAACTTTTAACTGCTGATATTCAAAGGTGTAGATGGTGGTGTTATACGTCTCGAATTGTACTCATTTTTTGTAGGAATGTAAAGTCTTATAAGAGGAACGTATCATCATAATATTAGATTTAAATTCATTGTCATTTGAGTTTTGCAGAGAAAATGACACAAATCATGTATGATAGATGTCATCTAAAAGTGTTCATGGATCCATCCTCTTTAAATACAAATGAGATATCATCTGTTCTTGACTATTGAGGTGTATGTTTGATGAGAAGTCAGGCTATGGTTGAGAGAGCGGCACGTCTGAGATGGAACATGGAAGAGGGGGTTTGAGTTTAATAAACCGTTTGGGTTTGGTTTATCGGCCCCCAAAGTAAATGTGGATTTAAATTTAATTTACCAATCGCACGAGTAAAGCCGACTGACAATGTTACATGACTTGTCTTTTTTGAGAACAACGAGAGAGGCATAATTGTGGGACCCATCACATGGGGAGGTCTTTTGTTTGTTCATTTTGTTACAGGTTTCGGCAAAGATCACCACCACCGTATTTCTTCCTACTATGAGCTAGGGAAAATGGAAGAGTCGATCATACGGAGATGAGAGTCTCTTTCAAAATGGAAGAGTTGATCATATGGAAATTGAGAGTCTCTTTTAAAATGGAAGAGTTGATCAAATTGGACCAAATTAAGTCATATTATAGGTAGTGGGAAACTTTCTTTCACCCCAAACTCAATCACCTTCTCTTTCATCCGAATGAGTGAGCAAAAGTTTTCCCTATGCGGCTAATAATTTGTCATTTGAAATAAATATAGGAAAAAGGGCAAACAATCTACCGTTCAAATTAGTTTTTCTTTCTAACAGTTTTTAATATGCCGTATTCTCATTTGTGATATGTAAAAGGCTAAAAATCAGCCGTGTTTGTTAACTTTCTTTACCAAATTAAACAAGTTTTAATAAAAGATATTAAATGTACAAATGGGCATGCACCAAATTAAACGGCTAACAATCAACTATATGTTAAATTTTCACTTTCATTTTTTTTTCTTTCGGGGTCGGGTAATTGTTTGCCGTATAAGCTATTATCCTTCTGTCCCATGGTTGGTTTTGCACTCCTTTACCTAGATTCTCTTTCATTTTGATAGGGATAGACTCTAAAATAGCCTATCACATAGTCTTTGCTCTAAAGACCCGTTAACATTGGCTGTCTAAATGACTTTCTTAACCTTCCATGAAATCATAAGTAGGACAGCACACAGTTCGTATGATTATTGAGTCAGTCGTAGCCAGAATCGATGACCTGTTGATACCCTATAAAAGGGGGGCGCCAAGCTCACAGGGACGCTGGTTGCAGATTGGGCTTCTACAACGAAATTATGACAGGCCCAAAGGAGGAGATTATAAATGGGTAATGGTAAACTATTAAGGAGTCAAAGAGGATAGTCCAAAATTAAAGGCACAAGGAGTTAAGGTTGGATTAGGAAGGAAGGAAGGACTTATTTATAATTTTCCTAATATAGAGGGTTTGGGAGTAACACCTAATAGAGAGATGATTATATAAAGAATGAACTTATACTAATGAACTAAGCTTATCCCAATTAATGTGTGCCTTGTGGCTACGATGGCTGGATTACGAATCACCTAGAAATAGCTGGCGAGTATAGTGGGAGATTCAGCCACTAGTACAACAGAATGCGGATGCGGAGGATGAGCAGCGGCGGAACACGATGTCGCAAGACGCTTGTAAAGACTCGTAAGCATGTCAACGCTATTAGACCGGTCAGGAGACAATTTAGCCACTAATGGCCGATTAATTAACTATAAACATTAATTAATAAAAATTAAGCGAACGATAACGTAGTCATGAAACTAGTACCATTAGATAGATCTCGAAAAATTACTCAGAATGGACTACTCGAATGCGTGAAAGATATCATCTAACATGGTCATTTCACAGACAAACGCTATTAAGGCAACCGAGACTTCTTCTCATGGCACCCATATCACAAACTATATTTTACCTCCTGGCTACCTATATATTATCATATGGATGCCTCAGTATTTCCTTTGATTTTATCCAACCTATTTCAATGGAAAAATTCATTTTCTCTTCTCTTCTCTCTCTTTCTCTTATGTTCATCTTATTCTCTCTGGCGAATCTGAAAAGTGGAAATTGATTTGAGGGAACAAATAAGAATTTTGTATAAACGATGATGGTAATGGTAGTGTTGACTATTTATGAAGGAAGACAAATATGAAGGTTTTGGTTGAGGTGATCATTGAATCGAACAAAAAATAGAAATTAGGTTTTGTTGAGCTTGGATTGATTCTGAATGAATGAACTATGTAATGATAAAGATTATAATTATAGGCTGGTAAAGTTCAAATAAATGATGGATTAAGATGGATCTGGTAATGAAGGATTTGATGCCATGTTGGCATCATTCAGATGCCATTAGAACCTGTTTATCATCCCAGTCACTCATCTGACTCATATTATCTGTTTGAGTTAACTCAATTAAATTAGTATATGTTTGACCAGACTTGGACCTAGTTGACTCGTTATCCTTCACATTTGACCTGACTTTGGCGTTGACCCTAGACGTTGACCGTTAGTTGGCTAGTGGACCATTAACGTTGACTGTTGGTTTGACCGTTATCTTTAACCGTTAGTTGACCGGTCACCTGTAGACTTTCCGACCACTTTTGCTATCCTTCCGATGGCCAATTTGGACATAAAACTAGTAAAGGAAACTTTATAAAGAAAGAGATAGGGAAGTTCTAGAACGAAGATTGAGATAGAGCAAAGGATATCGAATGGGATTCTGAAGAAAAAACTATTTATGTATCATTGTCATGTTGATTCAGATGGTAATTACACATACAAGATGATGATGATGACCAGGGATAGGAAATAATAGATTGGGAAAATTCAAGTTGAAGTGGTTTGACTTTAAAACACGTGGGGACTCTGTAACCTTCTTGTAATCATTAAGTTTTTCTTTCTATTCACGAGCATGATTGATGGAATTTTAGATAGTGGTAAGAAATGAGGTTGTCGTTCACTCGGATTTGTAGAGATTAAAGTTTTTAAAAATACTAAATAAATATATACAAAGATATTTAACAATGGGCGAGAGGTACTGGAACTAAGGATTCGGCCAATCTTCATAACATAAGGTTCAATTATTTATTCTCAACAATTTTAGCTCAAGAAATGTAAACATGGACTCTTATTTTTTCCAAGGTAGATTCTAAAAACATTAGTTATAAATCGTAAGCATGAGACATCAAACATCTAAGCAAGCATGACCCATCTAATAAAATAATAACTAATTAATCAAAATCATATTTCAATTAATATTAGTGCAAAAGTCATAAAATAAATTTACCCATGTATGAAGTTCGGCCTCCTCCGTCGTCCCAGTGTTGGGGTTTAATTCATCATGTCGAAAACACACTCAAAATATGTATTCATGGCTCAAAAAGTGTTTACAAGAAGAGAAAATAATGAAACAGGAAATCTGCACAGCACAGGTGCGTTACAGACCGACTGTTTCAACTCTCAACTGTTATGATGAAGATAATCGTTACAAATCTGAAGATAAATGTTGCAGAAGAGGTTGAAGAAACTGTTACAACGAAGATAAATGTTGCAAACCAGTTGAAGAAACCGTCGCTGTTTCCCTGTTCTTCACGAGCAGCAGCAGCAACAACAACAGAGTTCTGAAAACTCTTGATTCACGCCTCCTGAGCTCTCCTCTCGACCCCAAACTCTCGACACCCCTTCTATAGTACCTGGTAAATCTATTTATACCCGAAAGATTCATCGAATCTCCTCCATAACTTCAAAAAATCTTCTCTTTATTATTTTTATTCTCACGGCAATAATTTCCATTTTTTTATCTTCCACGCGCATGCAGCTGTATTTATTTCATTATATACCTTCTTCACGCTCCAGGATATCTATTGAGTCTTCCAAACACGTGCATTACACGTTTAAATTTCTCACAACTCGTTCAAGCTCATGTTTTTCCTCCAACTCTCTGTTTGGATCAAAACAAGTTATCCAGCCAAATTTGATCGATAAAATCACCCATGCTTTCTATAGTCATATCACGTCTACCCACTAAGTTTCAGGGATTTAATCTCACTAAATCACGTCCAAACATCCGATTGAAATTCTGCCAGTGAAAGGGAATATTTTCCCGCCAAAAATATTTTTTTGAATTTGAGAAGAACATGTCCTCCCCCTAATCCTTCACGGGTGTCCCTTTAGCACTTGTTTTATGGGGTGCAAATAGTAATTTTTGGGCGTAGATAGTAATTTTTCCGGGGTTCCTCCGACACATTTTTGGGGTGCTTCCGGTGCATTTCTGGGGTGCCTTTAGTACTCTATCCTGGGGTGTCACACACCACTTTTCGAGCCAATTTCGCCGCAAGAGCTTATTTCTCTAAAAATACCTACAAAGACATAAAATAACAAAATAAATACAAAATCGAACACTAAAAATATATACAATTGAGACATATTAGACACAATAATGCGTCTATCAAATACCCCCAAACTTATTATTTGCTAGTCCCGAGCAAATTTAATCTACAAAATAAAATCCTTACTCACTGTCGCAGGCATCGTCGATTGCACTTAGCATGTGCAACAAGCCTTTAAACCCCTAGGTGGCCCTAGTGGCCGAGTTATAGTCTCGGGAGGGTTTACCAGAGGTGTACCCACAAAACCTTTACTCCAGACCCTAGCTATCTACGCAGAACCTTGGAATGCACTAAAGAACCTCCTTGGTTGGCATACTTATTGATTACGGGAGGAAGTACCCTGATGCGAAATTCCAATTGATGTATTCGAGTTTGCACCTAAGCATACTAAAATTCATATATAGAGCTCTACTCAGATAGTTTCACTATGGACATCAATATCCGGAGTCAACAAATCACATGGATAGATTAAGAGATGGATATAGAAAAACATAAATGGTTTTGATGTTGACTAGGTGAACGGTGTTTCTTATATCTGTCTGAAGGCCTCTGCCAAGATGAACCTATCCTAATGGACTGAGATACTGGTCTGACTAATATCAACACAACTGGCATATACAAGGGTACCAGTGGTCAATAGTCCTAATTTTAGATCAACTCGTCTGATATATACAAGGGAACCAGCGGTCGATTTATTGAACACACATTATTTATTTATTTAGAACTAACAACATGATTAGATCTTGTGGATCCAAGCGCATGCTTCTTATCAGCAGATTACATGGTAATTCCCGTGGATCCTGCATTCCACGCTTGTTTAGGCGACGGAGACAGGGAGAACACACACATATTGCTATCCAAGTGTTAAAATTTATTCTGATTGGTCTGTTCTTTTTTTTTTTTTTTTTTTAGTATCTCAATCACTCTATTACACCCTAGCAGTGGTAACAACTTGAATCGTGAGCCCCACCTAATCACTTAGAGAAACATATTTTAAAAAGAAAATAAAATAAAAACAGAAGTGAAAAGGACTCAACGAGATATGGCGAAACTATCATTTTATTTCTAACACCTGAGCTCTGTGCTTTTACGAATAGACTCTTATAGATGTTTCCATCTACTCAGATTGGTTCCTCAACTCCTAAAACCAAAATGCTTCCATCCATTTAGATTGGTTAGTGCCATCCTTAATAGGCATAAATTTCTAGGCTCTGGAGTTTATTTATTGCAATTAAAAAGTTTTTCCTATACCCCCAAACTTAAATCTAACATTGTCCTCAATGTTCTAAAGATGAAATTAAAAGCATGAACAAGGAGACACTGTTACCATTTGAAGAAAAAGAGTTAAGGAAAGATATTACCGAGCTGCATGAGAATGGGTTACCTCCCAAGAAGTGCTAAGTTTAAAGTCTTCAGCCAGACATTGGAAAGAATTAGTCACCTCGAATCGTATAACAGTAGCCGGAATAACTGTGGGTCTTCAAAACCAAATTGAGATGACCATAGGAAACAACAATAAGCCAAGAAAGTGAACAAGTATCGCATGACCTTACCTAGTTTCCTGATAACTATCGCTAACTGTAGTTCAGGTTCAGGTTCTATGAAAGGATCTAGATAAATTATTTTCATTGGCTGCATTTCCTCATAGGTGGGATTTGAATCATTAGGTCCTAAAGTCTGGAAAAACTCAAATAGGAACTTAGAAGCACACAATAATAACCTAAATAACTGAGGATCCTCTAAGTCAATCAGATTTGACTTACATAATTGACCACAATGAAAGTAGTGGTCATTCTTAAGTAAATGTGTCGATTCTATTAACCTAAAGTACTTAGGCTTAGTCTCAGAACT
This sequence comes from Papaver atlanticum, assembly GCA_023531105.1. Classification (NCBI taxonomy): domain Eukaryota; kingdom Viridiplantae; phylum Streptophyta; class Magnoliopsida; order Ranunculales; family Papaveraceae; genus Papaver; species Papaver atlanticum. Next base: position 201,933 of record JAJJMB010014835.1, read on the forward strand.
TGATAAGTGACACATGAAATATAAACGTTCCCACAGTTGGAAGAAAACTATTTGGTGGGAAAACAAAGTCAATTTGGGTATCATAGCCTGGGCAAACCACATCAACCAGAGGATGGGTTTCTAACGACTGAACTTCTTCCTGGACATCATTAGGTT
>JAJJMB010014835.1:207088-246821 GCA_023531105.1 Papaver atlanticum
CAAAATCATATTTCAATTAATATTAGTGCAAAAGTCATAAAATAAATAAAATAAATTTACCCATGTATGAAGTTCGGCCTCCTCCGTCGTCCCAGTGTTGGGGTTTAACTCATCATGTCGAAAACACACTCAAAATATGTATTCATGGCTCAAAAAGTGTTTACAAGAAGAGAAAATAATGAAACAGGAAATCTGCAACAACATAGGTGCATTACAGACCGACAGTTTCAACTCTCAACTGTTATGATGAAGATAATCGTTACAAATCTGAAGATAAATGTTGCAGAAGAGGTTGAAGAAACTGTTACAATGAAGATAAATGTTGCAAACCAGTTGAAGAAACTGTTACAACCAGTTGAAGAAAACGTCGTTGTTTCCATGTTCTTCACGGGCAGCAGCAACAGCAACAACAGAGTTCTGAAAACTCTTGATTCACGCCTCCTGAGCTCTCCTCTCGACCCCAAACTCTCGATAACCCTTCTATATGACCTGGGTAATCTATTTATACCCGAAAGATGCATTGAATCTCCTCCATAACTTCAAAAAATCTTCTCTTTATTATTTTTATTCTCACGGCAATAATTTCCATTATTTGATCTTCCACGCGCATGCAGCTGTATTTCTTTCATTCTATACCTTCTTCACGCTCCAGGATATCTATTGAGTCTTCCAAACACGTGCAGTACACGTTTAAATTTCTCACAACTCGTGCAAGCTCATGTTTTTCCTCCAACTCCCTGTTTGGATTAAAACAAGTTATCCAGCCAAATTTGATCGATAAAATCACCCATACTAGCTTTCTATAGTCATATCACGTCTTCTCACTAAGTTTCAAGGATTGAATCTCACTAAATCACGTCCAAACATCCGATTGAAATTCTGCCAGTGAAAGGGAATATTTTCCCGCTAAAGTTTTTTTTTTGAATTTGAGAAGAACATGTCCTCCCCCTAATCCTGCACGGGTGTCCCTTTAGCACTTGTCTTATGAGGTGCAAATAGTAATTTTTGGGCGTAGATAGTAATTTTTCCGGGGTTCCTCTGACACATTTTTGGGGTGCTTCCGGTGCATTTCTGGGGTGCCTTTAGTACTCTATCCTGGGGTGTAAAACACCACTTTTTGAGCCAATTTCGCCGCAAGAGCTTATTTCTCTAAAAATACCTACAAAGACATAAAATAACAAAATAAATACAAAATCGAACACTAAAAATATATACAATTGAGACATATTAGACACAATAATGCGTCTATCAAATACCCCCAAACTTATTATTTGCTAGTCCCGAGCAAATTTAATCTACAAAATAAAATCCTAACTCACTGTCGCAGGCAACGTCGATTGCACTTTGCATGTGCAACAAGCCTTTAAACCCCTAGGTGGCCCTAGTGGCCGAGTTATAGTCCCGGGAGGGTTTACCAGAGGTGTACCCACAAAACCTTTACTCCAGACCCTAGCTATCTACTCAGAACCTTGGAATGCACTAAGAACCTCCTTGGTTGGCATACTTATTGATTACGGGAGGAAGTACCCTGATGCGAAATTCCAATTGCTGTATACGAGTTTGCACTCAAGCATACTAAAATTCATATATAAGTGACAGAGCTCTACTCAGATAGTTTCACTATGGACATCAATATCCGGAGTCAACAAATCACATGGGTAGATTAAGAGATGGATATAGAAAAACATAGATGGTTTTGATGTTGACTAGGGGAACGGTGTTTCTTATATATGTCTGAAGGCCTCTGCCAAGATGAACCTATCCTAATGGACTGAGATATTGGTCTGACTAATATCAACACAACTGGCATATACAAGGGGACCAGTGGTCAATAATCCTAATTCTAGATCAACCCGTTTGGTATATACAAGGGAACCAGCGGTTGATTTATTGAACACACATTATTTATTTATTTAGAACTAACAACATGATTAGATCTTGTGGATCCAAGCGCATGCCTCTTGTCAGCAGATTACATGGTAATTCCCGTGGATCCTGCATTCCACGCTTGTTTTGGCGACGGAGACAGGGAGAACACACACATATTGCTATCCAAGTGTTAAAATTTATTCCGATTGGTCTGGGTTTTTTTTTTTTTAGTATCTCAATCACTCTATTACACCCTAGCAGTGGTAACAACTTGAATCGTGAGCCCCACCTAATCACTTAGAGAAACATATTTTAAAAATAAAATAAAATAAAAACATAAGTGAAAAGGACTCAACGAGATATGGCGAAACTATCATGTTATTTCTAACACCTGAGCTCTGTGCTTTTACGAATAGACTCTTATAGATGTTTCCATCTACTCAGATTGGTTCCTCAACTCCTAAAACCAAAATGCTTCCATCCATTTAGATTGGTTAGTGCCATCCTTAATAGGCATAAATTTCTAGGCTCTGGAGTTTATTTATTGCTACTAAAAAGTTTTTCCCATACCCCCAAACTTAAATCTAACATTGTCCTCAATGTTCTAAAGATGAAATTAAAAGCATGAACAAGGAGAAACTGTTACCATTTGAAGCAAAAGAGTTAAGGAAAGATATTACCGTGCTGCATGAGAATAGGTTACCTCCCAAGAAGTGCTAAGTTTAAAGTCTTGAACCATACATTGGAAAGGATTAGTCATCTCGAATCGTATAACAGTAGTCGGAATAACCGTGGGTCTTCAAAACCAAATTGAGCTGACCATAGGAAACAACAATAAGCCAAGAAAGTGAACAAGTATCGCATGACCTTACCTAGTTTCCTGATAACTATCGCTAACTGTGGTTCAGGTTCAGGTTCTATGAAAGGGTCTAGATAAATTATTTTCATTGGCTGCATTTCCTCATAGGTGGGATCTGAATCATTAAGTCTCTACAGACACTAGCCTACTACAAACTAACTTCGATCTGGACTGTAGTTGAACCCCAATCAATCTCACACTGATCCAAGGTACAGTTGCGCTCCTTGCGTCTCTGATCCCAGCAAGATACTACGCACTTGATTCCCTTAGCTGATCTCACCCACAACTAAGAGTTGCTACGACCCAAAGTCGAAGACTTTAATAAACAAATCTGTCTCACAGAGAAAAGTCTACAAGAATAGATAAATCTGTCTCCCACAGAAATACCTACAAGTTTTGTTCCGTCTTTTGATAAATCAAGGTGAATAGGAACCAATCGATAACCCGAAAGAACAGCCTAGAATTATCAATCACCTCACAATAATCTAAATCGTATGATGGAGAAACTAGATATTGTGGAATCACAAACGATGAGATGAAGATGTTTGTGATTACTTTTATCTTGCCTATCGGAGAAATTAATCTCGAGTCAATTATTTCAATTGTACTCAATACGATAGAATCAAGCAAGATCATATCACGCAACTACAAAGAAAATAGTTGGGTCTGACTTCACAATCCCAATGAAGTCTTCAAGTCGTTAACCTACAGGTTCTCGGTAGAAACCTAAGGTTAAAGGAGAATCGACTCTAGCTCATACAACTAGTATCACACAGGAGGTGTGGGGATTATCTTTCCCAGTTGCTAGAGTTCTCCTTTATATAGTCTCCAAATCAGGGTTTGCAATCTAAGTTACCTTGGTAAAAGCATTCAATATTCACCGTTAGATGAAAACTTGATTAGATTCAAGCTAATATATTTCAACCGTTAGATTGAACTTAGCTTGTTATACACAAATGAACTATACGTCATTTAGGTTTGTGTAACCGTACCTAAACGTGTACAAGTCGTTGGTTCGACAGTAGTTAACCAAATGGTAAGCCATATGAGCACTTTCATATCAACCTTATTCATCTTCACCATAACTAGTTCAAATGACTCAAATGAACTAGTTCAAGAGTTGTTCAATTGCTTAGATCTCATAGAAGTATACAAGACACAATCGAAGAAAAATTGGTTTTGATTCACTCGAATCGATTCATGAACTTTATAGCCACGGTTTGCAAATATGCATTCCTTAGTTTATATAAATTTAAGTTCACGAATAAACCAATTTTAGAAAGTAACACACTTAAGTATGCGTAACCGGTTTTGAGTTTGATTTGGTTTTCAAATTCAGCAGAAATTCACGGACGTGAACTTTCCGCCAGTATGCGCACGGGTACGCGTACTTAGGTAACCAGATTGAGTTGGTTTTGAAATCCAAACTCAGCAGAAATTCACGGACATGAACTTCCGCCTGTATGCGTACGGGTACGCATACTTACCCAGTCTCCATCAACCATTTTGTATACACACAAGTATGCATACATTTGGTTCTCGGTTTTGGACTTATACACTAATGTGCGAACACACTATATATGCTTATATCCAATGATGGTTACATATTCTAAACTCTTTATTTCAATCATTGAAACATTCTTAGAGGATGTTAAATAGAGGTTATTCACACACTATTTTTCATCAAAGCAATTTTCAAGATTTTGAAATAATCAACATGACTTTTGTCACGAGTAAAGATGAACTTGGCCAAAGCAAAAGATTACCAACACATATTTCGAGAGCAAATGTGTATAATCGAAGTCTATATAGTAATACGACTTTTGTCTCAAGATAGGAGATAGAGTAGATAGACTTTTTGAGTGATCTTGGGATGAATTTTCATAGATATTGTTTGATGGGAATAATATCTGCAGAAGTGAATTAGAGCAATCTTGTGTTGTATGTTGAATGTAAAGATGTCCACCGGATAGTAAAATATATCGATTTGAACTAACACATCCTCAACTACCCCTCTCGGTACTTTAACTGATCTGTCTGCAAGTTGTAGAGTGACTGAGGTGGGTTTTAATTCACCTAAGCCAAACTGCTCATACACCGAGAACGGTAGGAGGTTTACACTAGCTCCCAAATCCAGAAGTGCTTGTTTGATCACGAAATTCCATATTATACAAGAAATAGTAGGGCACCCCGGATCTTTATATTTGGGAGGAGTGTTGTGTTTAAGAATAGCACTTACCTGTTCCGTGAGGAATGCCTTTTTCTGCACATTATGCTTCCTTTTGACGGTGCAAAGATCCTTTATGAACTTGGCGTAAGATGGAATTTTCTTAATCACACTCAAGAGAAGAATGTTAACTTTCACCTACTGCAAAACATCAAGAATATCTTTATTATCAGTTGGTGGTTCAGTAGACAACAAACGATGAGGAAATGGAGCATGCATTTTCTTATCAACATCAGAATTTTCATTTTCAGTATCACTGTGACAGTCACCACCCTTGGGTTTTGGAGACTTCTCAGGTTCGTTTACCTTCATTGGAGTCTCTATCACCTTACCATTTCTAAGTGTTGTAACAACCTTAGCTTGTCCAATATTAGCTTCATACTGGCATTTCGGGTTAGGTTGAGTTTGGGTAGGCAATGTCCCTTTCTCCCTAACATTGAGACGTGATTCAATACGTCCTATGCTAGTTTTCAGCTCATCTAAGGTCTGCAAGGTATTCTGATTTATTTGAGTCTATACCTACATAAAAGTTTGCAAAGTATCCTCAAGAGTCTTCTTATAAGGTGGCACATAAGAGTTACTAGATGAATACCCTTGAGGAACATTAACATCATTCATAGTAGGACCATTTCTCCAGCTAAAATTAGGATGATTTCGCCAATTAGGATTATATGTTTCTGAATAAGGTGAGCTAAAAGGTCTCTTGTATGTATTCATAGCATTTGCTTGGTCATGTAACACTTCCTGAAATGCTGGGATTGTAGGACAATCCTTAGTGTAGTGTTCCAGACTTTCGCAAAAACCACAAGCATGTTCTACCGAGTCAGCTACCTTAACTACATTTGGTTTCTGAATAACATCAACTTTCCTATGCAAACTAGCAATTTTGGCATTCAAATCATCTTCCTCACTCAGCACATACATTCCAGGCCTAGAGCTAGCTAAGGGTTTGGACTTCTTTCTATCCGCCGTGCCTGAAGTATCCCAATTTTGGGCGTTTTTTGCTAGCGAATCGAAGTAAGTCCAAGCATCATCAGGTGATTTATTCAAAATTGACCACTACACATCATTTCAACAAACTGACGCATACAAGAATTCAGACCATCATAAAAGAAGTTAATTACTCTCCAAATTTCATAACCATGATGAGGGCAGCTAGAAAGCAAGTCTTTAAACCTCTCCCAACACTCGAAAAACGACTCATTTTCTATTTGAGAAAAATTCATGATATTTTTCCTAAGAGTGATGGTTTTATGCACCGGAAAAAACTTTTTCAGAAACTCTCTAATCATTTCATTCCATCTCCTATTTGGTCGCAAAGAATGCAACCAAGTCTTGGCTTTCTCCTTTAGATAAAATGGAAACAATTTCAGTTTCACGACATCTTGAGTCGCAGCAACAAAAGGCATAGTTGCACAGACTTTGTCAAATTCCTTCAAATGTATATATGGACTCTCTAAGTCTAAACCATGAAACTTAGGCAGTGCTTGTATCTGCCCATATTTTATCGATACATTGCCAGCATTAGCCGGAAGAACTATACAAGAAGGTGTAAAAGTCCTTTCCGGCTGCAAATAATCCCTAAGGGTTCTAGGTCCATTAGCATTGGCTGCGGCTTCAGCAGCAAATCTAGCAGCTTCAGCCGCTAATCTCTCAGCTTCATCCGTCATTGGATGACTAGGGTGATTCTCTAATACCCTATTAGCAAAATGGTGATAGTTACGCAGTCGATTAAAATGATCAGACCTAGAATATTGCATACACAAAAGAAACAAGAAACAGCTACAATGTTACCCAAATGGCTGTGATTTCGGCAATATTTCAGCCTAATCACAACTGAAGCAAAAACACTTGTTCCCTGCACCCGTAGCAGCTCCTAATGTCGCCAAGTCTTTAGAGCTATCTTACTCCCTGTTACGAAGCCACAGAAATCAACAAACTCTAAAACAAAACTAAAAATAAACCGATGCAAGAATTAATTTTAAGGAACACTAAACAATCCCCGGACCAGCGGCGCAAAAATTTGATCACTCTTTTCAGAGTATCAAATATAAAGAAGTGTAATATAGTCGGAACGAGTTCGAACCACAGAGATTGCAGGTGTTTCAAGAGAATTATTAAGCAAAGCAATAATGTAGTTGAGTTATATTTGAGAATACAGTAGGAAATAATTGTAAAAGGTAATAGTTGATGTAAATATACCAATACACAAGGTTCCACCTAATGGCCTTCAAGTTCTTATATCATGAAATGATAACTCGAATAGAGACAGATAGTAATCTGCTCTACCTGGAAGATACGACAAATATAACTCTGAGTGCAACTAAAAATACCATTACATAAGATTGATATTATGTTCTAAATATAAAACCCAATTGAGAAGTGCCACAGGGATTTCATAGCATTCAATGTATCCGGAAATCACACTAAATCTAAGAAGTTTATAGACACACTCAACACAAAATTGCAATCAAACAAAGATGAAATGAATTAAGCATTAAAATGATTTATTGATGATAACTTAAGAACATTGAACCCATTAAGCTTCCCCTCTTGTCTTGGCAGAGAGGGGTTTAGCTTCTCATTGTTGTATAGATAGCCATTAAAAGTATTGAATCAAAAACTCTAACACACAAGAGAACTAAAAAGAACTAAACTAAATAGAAAGCAAAAGAAAATTAAGATTGCAGTATTCCAGCGTACCATTCTTGGTTGATTAAGCTCATTCTTTATACAGCAGCAACTTGACTTCTTCTTTAACTACTTGATTCAACCACTTTCTGGATTTGGGGAAAACACTCCACACAATTTTATCTCTTCCTCATATTTCTGCCTACCACAGCTGAAATCAGTTACCTGCATTTGACTTGATAGAAACAGCACCAATTCTGATTCTGACCATATTATGGACTGCACCCTTCTCGACTTGAACTTCACCAGCATCTCGGCATCATCTTCTCGCATACAGCTACTACGAGCAACACCATCAGTCTATCCGTCTATCTAGCTATCCCCACAACTGACTGCAGCCATCTCAGCCAAGCACCTTGTTTATAGCACCTACACCCAAACCTTAAATCCACTGCTCGGACGACACCAAACCCCATACAATACATCACAGTAATCACCCAATTCCTTTCTTGTATGCGCCTCCACTTCCTTGATGCATCCGACTACGAGAGGAGAGATCGAACTCTATCTTGAATACAACAGTACCCATCTCTTTGCTTCCACATACTCACTGAACTCAATGGAAACACACCTTACTGCCATCTAAGTTCTCAGCCAACACTTCCAGTTGCAACATCACCGAATACCTAATTCAATTACCACCAGCAGCAACTGACATTTCCTAACCATCTCAGTCTCGGCACCAGTTTCCAAATTCCTCCATCATCTGAATTTCACGGCAACAGCAGCCTGACAGCAACACTCATGCAATTCTCACCCCTGCACCTACTCCCTCGAACTCAACCATGTACTGCAACCATGGCAGCAGCCATATCGTCACAGCAATCTTCCCTGAATTTTGAAGTTCTCGTACCACTTCCTTCGCCTGTTGTTGTTGCTGCGTTTGTTCTCAGTCGAGAACCACCTTTACACCCAGTTTTCAGATCACGGCACCACTCGATCTCTGTTGATTTTGCTATTATCGCTACCGCCAACAGTTCGAGCTCAAAACCAAAACAACCTAGATATGCTATTTATTTTCATCTTGAAATTGACCCCAACACCAAATCAATTCGAGCCAATCTTCTTCTCCATGAAATCTTCGCAGAATTTCATCAATTTCAGACCATAAAGAAACCCCCAAATTCATTGCTTCATTGCTGTTGAATAGCTTGAACTTGCTGTGTATTATTGCATTGAATTGAAATTATCAACGACAAAACACTTACGGAGATTGACAGCCACCATCTCCTTCTCTTGACCTTGCATACTCTCACCTTCGATTCATCTGTGAAATCGGTCTCCCATCATGAAGTAGAAAATGCAGCTTCTTGAAGAGAGAAATGAAAAAGCTTTTCCTTTGACAGAGAACTGCCTCGATATTCCACAAAGCGATGTGGTTGTGTAATGGCCACGTCTCACTTTTCATTTTCTTTCAGTATCTGAACAAAAGTTTACAATACCAAGTTTCATTTCTGTTGACCCACTAGTGGGCTTCTTTAGCCGAGAATGGCTAATGTTTGGTGCCCTGACTTATACTATAATTGTTGTTTTGAAAGGTACAAAATGAGTCTAGTGCGTGCTTATGTGAGAGTTAAATATGGAATCTATTTAGATATTTCTAGTGATGAAGAAAAAAAAGCTTTGCTAATTTTTACACAATTGTGTTTGGATGAACGACTGCGTATTATTAGATAACATGTGCCTTGGGAGGTGCAGACACGTAGTAATTACCCGAGATCGAGTGTGGCATGATGCGAAAATGATGAATGATTGTTTACACCTGGAACTGGTTATACCTCAAGACAATTCAAACAACGTCTAGGCATGAAGGAAGAATTATTCGAGAAATTGTTAGGAAAATTGCTTGAAGTGGATCTAAAAAGGAAACAACATCCGGATGCAACTGGTGTTATAGGGCATTCTCCGCATATGAAATTGGTTGTCGTGAAATATTTGTGCAAAAGTACGACAGCTGATAATGTTGATGATTACACTCCTATGGGTACCACGATAATATACTATTATCTTCAAAGATTTCGCCACACCATTTGCATGACTTTTGGATAAAGATATTTGCGTGAACCCACTCCTGAAGATGTTCAGAGGTTGCTTGCTGAGAATGCCGAACGAGGATTTCCAGAAATGCTTGGTAGTATTGATTGTATGCAGTGGCTGTAGAAGAATTGTACGATAGCTTGGCAAGGAACTTACCTAGGTAAAGAGAAACATAGTTCTATGGTATTAGAGGCGATGGCATCATACGATTTGTGGTTTTGGCATGCTTTTTTGGAATGCCTGAGTGAAACAACGATTTGAATGTGTTGGCACACTCACCTATTTTTGATAACATGCTAAAGGGTGTAGCACCTCCTTGCAATTATGTCATCAACGGTCACCAATACGATATGGGTTATTTCTTAGGCGATGGTATCTATTCAAAGTTGACTACAATTTTACAAGGTTTCAGTCAGACATTGGACATTCCCGACTATGTAAGATTCAACAAGTATCAAATGGCTAAAAAAAAAAAAGGATGTCGAGCGTGCTTTTGGAGTGCTTCAAGGTAAATTTAGAATTGTCGGATTACCGTGTAAGTATTGGCAACAATCTGACTTGAACCTAATTATGAAATGTTGTCTTATTTTACACATGATTATTGAGCATGAACGTCGGGATAGGGATTGGGGTAGAGTTGTTCCTGTTCTGATTCCGGAACCTCCCGATAATAGTTGTGTTTTTATGTCAACTCTGAAAAACCTATAAATGCACCTATAACTAAGAACAGATCTTGTTGCGCACATTGTTGCGTGTCCCGGTAGAGGAGCCCAGGCAGTAGACTCGTCCAGTTTTGAGGGTTCATATATGGAATGCGTGGTACTTTCATCAGATGGAGATTATGATGATACAGACTTAGAAGAAGAAGTTATTCCTGGTCCAAACGAGGATGATGCATTTGATTATTATGGAGATTACAATGACCAAATCCCAGATAACTTTGAACATGCAGGTGAACATGTTTATGGAGACGGGCACATAGAGGAAGAATATGAACATGATGGAGATGATGACTATGATGAAGATGATGAGGATGAGGATGATGACGATAATGAGGATGGCGATGATGAGGATGAAGAGGAGGATGAATAATAACCTTTTAACTTTTGTGTTAGAAAGTTTGAATGCTACATGCGGATGTAGGAAGGACTTTTAATTATTTTTGGGTTTCAATTATGTACGATAATGAATACATTTTAATTTGATGGCCATGTGATTTACAATTATGATATGTTAGTTTCTTATTTTAGTCTAATTATATACTTCCTCCGTCCTAAATTAGATGGCCTAGTTAGTTTAAATTTTATCCCAAAATAGATGACCTATATGATCAAACAATGGGATATTTCTAAAATTACCCTTTTCATTGATTATTATTAGTATAAGAAATATGTATAATTTGATAGCCATGTTTATATTCGTTACGTAGGTGTTTTAAAATGCTTTACAATGATACAAAGTTTACGAATATCCGTCGTATAGATTGAGAGATAAATTATTTCTAAATTTTACTAGTAATTATCCTTAAGGATATAATTGTAAAAAATATTAAAAATTATCCTCTCTTTTCCTTGCCTTAAGAATTGTGCAAACCACAACTAGGTCATCTAATTTGAGACGGAGGGAGTAGTAGTTGCAATCGTATGATCACTTCTGTTTTTCGTTTTTCAGTGTCTGCTGTCATATGGTCACTTCTCTTAGTCTAATCATACAGTAGTTGCAGTCGTATAATCTACCAGTCGTATAGTCACTTCTATCAATCTCTCGTTACAGTGTCTGCGCTCGTATGATCACTTCTCTTAATCTCTCTGAATTGTAGGTGCAATCTCTTTGTCCAGTAAGTGCAATCTCTTTCTACAATATATGGATATGTATTACAGTCGAAATAGTAGATTACTTACCGTGTATAAATAGATCACATATCGTTTACCAATGAGCACATCCGCGCGACCAACTTTCTTCTCCATCTATAAAAATAAACACTTTTGTTGTCCAAATTGTTATTTAAAAAACAACACCTTCCTTTCAAAAATATGGTGGGTTATACTCTGGAAGAATATGAAGTGATTGTTAGTTTATGGGTCAATATTTTTCCAGAGAATCATGAAGGAGTTCAACAACGACATACCAAAAACATTTGGGACCAGGTGCTGCAAAATTTTATTACAACTACCGGGAATCCGAACCAACGAACGATTAGTTATCTTCAACAAATATTATGCATTATCACTTCTGCTATGAGAGAGTATGTATCACTATAAAAAACATTATACTTATTCAGGCCTCATTGCACTCCCGAAATCGTAAGCCACTTACCAGTTACCTACCAATAGTGTGTACTGAATTGTTGAAGGCGGCTAAAGGAAGTTATAAAAAAAAGTTTAAGAAGGAATTTCGGTTTTATAACTGCTACGTATTGTTGAAAAATAACTTCCCTGAGTATAACCCTGAACCCACACAAGATGTTGATTCTGAAAATTCAGATGTAGAGTGAACAAGTTAAATAATGATAGGTTTTGTGGGTATATCTCTCTGTAAACCCTCACGAGACACAACTCATCCAATAGGGTCGCATATTGGTTTAAAGGCTTGTTGCACGTGCTCAGTGTAATCGTGAATCCTACGAAAGTGAAAATAACTAGTATCAAATATTGTACAAGCACATTACATCATGTTCATCAAATTTAAACTCTTAAAATAAGAATAACAACACATACTAATTATTAAAAAGCACATTACATCAGTTCATATTCAAACTCTTGATTAAACTAAAACATAACAACACCCATTCAGCCCATTCCACCATTTGACATACATGACATTTCCAGAAACGTTTTCCATATGTTTTCCTTGCTACAGACCGGTGCATTTCCATAAAGAAATTACAACCCTGGGTTTCACATGGAATCCCTTTGGTGCATTCAAACTCCACATTTTCTTTAAGTTTGAAGTTCTTGCAGAGTTCGTCAACTTTTTTTTGTTTGCTTGCATATTTCATTGCATCCTCCAACCATTGTGCTTCTTCAGGACAGTTAACATACTCACATTCCAAATACCTTATCTTCTCCGATATGGACTCTTTTACCTTCCTAATGCCAGTGCAACCTCATTGTGGACATTATGAATATATCCATGGGCATTGAAGCAGACTATGGTTATCCATGAAACATAATGGACAAACCTATTTTGCTTCCACACATACTATTAATTTTCCTTTTTCTATTCGAACTGTTCGAATACATGATGTAGGCTTATATTCGAGAACGATTTGAGCTTGTTGTTGGTAAGACAAAATGATTTTCACTAGTCTAATTTTATAGGAAAATATGTAGCCGTTGGGTGCGAGTTCTAAGAAATATAGCCGTTGGGCGCAGGTTTTAAGAAATATAGCCGTTGGGTGCAAGTTCTAAGTTATATAGCCGTTGAGTTCGCCTTAGAGGTTGGGTTTTTTCTATATAAGGAAGCTAACCCAATGTTGTGTATAGATGAAATTATTTAAGTGAAAATCAAAGTTAAACAAATTTTCAATGGCAAGTCCATCATCAACTAGCAATTCGTTCGAACACATACTTAGAAGATGCAAGCGAACAACTAAATCAATTACTACAATGGAAGAAGAGATACCCAAAAGAAGCAAACAAGCAACTACCAAAGAAACTACATCTTCATCACTTACTAAATATATTAATGTAATGGAAGAAGTGTTAAGCAAACAAATAACTACAAAAAAACCACATCATCGTCATCGGCTGCGACAAAAGAAGAAGAGACACTCAAGGAAAATAAACGAGGTGAAGAGCAATTCCATCTGAGGGAAAGATTAAAGAATAATGAAGGGACCGAATGGGTTAGAAATTATTACACTGTTAAGGATCTTTCTGGAGAAAAACAACATAAGAGTATATTTTGGACTCAATTTGCTTCGGGTCCTTTCGTTAAAAAGATAAGTAATAAGTACAAGAAACCACGCCATCATTATGAACCATCCCACATTTGTTCAAGGACGATTCATGTTAAGAAATTATGCCTCAAGTACAATGAGTTTCTCGCTAGACACAGAGGGGACAGGTTTGCGGCACAGGCTGCACATACCAAATGGAGAGGAGAGTCGTTTTATCATTTCGAAGCTGCATTGATAGTTGAATCTCGCATCAGAAAAAATAATAACATGTAATGTGTTCGGAAAAATCGTCCACGACGTTATGATGTTAGGGCAGGGCATTACACGCTTTAATCGAACGATCAGTTGTAATTTCAATTTTTAGTTATTACTGGTTTAATCCAAACTTTTATTATAAAACTGCTAGTATTACATTAAACCACAACACAACACAGGTGATAAACACTTTAATATAAGAAATATCGAATCGTACTAACTACATGGATTTCAATTCCAAATTTTTTATTTTCCTTCAGATGAATGAACGGATACCCTCTTATTTGGATAAATTCATTCATCGCTGCCTCTTCGTCATTATTGTGATTCTTTAAACACACCATGAATGTCTTTCAATTGTTTATAATTATCTGTGCTCGTCCTCGCAAACTCATATACATTCTTCTATTGTCATTACCGTTAAAACGCAACACGAACATTCTCCATACATGTGACCAAAAATGATCGCAGTTTCTATTAAGGTTGTTTGACGAATCCTCATAACTCTGCAAAGACTACGAAGCAAATCGGTATCCTCCTTGAGTATGTACGGTGGGTTTGGTGGATGCATGGTTAGATTTTGAGAAGGAAGCAAGAAATATAAGTAGGATTGATTTTGTGTTTTGTAGATAATGAATACAAAGTCTTTATATAGACAAAATATGTAACGACTCTATTATTTAAACATATTACTTTGAAAAATATTTGTTGATGATAATTAAAAAAAAAAAAAAAGAGTTGTTTGTGTTAATTTAAAAAAATTGAACCGTTGGCTACCCAAAATTCAAAACTTTCATTAATTCAAACAACAACTAAATTAATTTAGACAACACTTTTTTAATTAAGTTAACAACTATACGAACTTGAAATAAAGACAACACTTTCAATTTATTAAAACTAGACTGGAAATTTAAAACTAAACTAAATTAAAGAGAAAACAATTAGAGATGGATTACTTCATCATCTTCTGAATCTTCAACGCTGATTACATTCATCCTCTTCAAAATATCCTTTGCTTGCGTCGATAATTTTTTTTCTTCATTAGGAGCCAACTTACTAAGATCAATAGTCATTAATATTACATTACCTTGTTCTAAATGCATTTGTTGTTAATGCATTTGATAAGCCTATTGTTGGAGAATTTGCAAATTTAGGTTTTCTTCCATTTGATAACTCGATTATTGATTAGACGCGCAAATTGTGTGGTATTGGGATTCTTGTTCCGCTTTCATTACTTCCTTCCTTGATCGTTTTCCTTAAGATACTCCAAAATATTTGCACTATGTTGATAGATCTTCTCTTCCTTCATCTTAACCGAAGAACTTCCCTCATCACCTTCTCTGAATATACCTTACTCGCGGTCCTTCTTCAGTCTAGCTTGCATTTTGGCTTTTTTAGTTCCTATAGGCCGAGCATTATACTTGTAATTCCAACGAGTCTCTCCTTTAAGCAATACTTCTATCCCATCTTCGAATGGTACAAAGTTACGATGACTGCCAAACAACTCACTATTTTGGGCGACAAGTTCATAATTAAATGCAGGGACCTTTTCTCTGAACCTTTCATAACATGCATCATACTTGAATGGTTGTCCTGTTTGATTCTGAAATTGCTCCCGACCTTCTCGTGTCTAAAATATTAGGTAATTTTTTGTAGTTAATTACTATTATCACCAAACAGGAAAAACTTAATGAATTAATAGAACTTACCAAATCTTCGTGTGACGCACCGCTTTTAGTTTGCTGATATATAACATTAAGAATCGACACGAATTCTCTCATATCTTTTTTGATTACTTTCATCTTTGTTTTTAAGGCACCCCAATCCCTTCCATTAGGATTGCTGTTGCGTTTGACGAAAATTTGGTGAATACGATTCCAAAATATAGATGTTTTTTGTTGCTCACCTACAATTTCATCACAACTCACATAAATATATGCAGTAGTAAGATCAATCTCTTCCCGTTTTATAAAATTATTAATCATTTCGAACCAAACTAAAAAATATAAGAACTTGAGTAGTAGAAGGTAAAGAAAAAAAATCAAAGAAGTATAGTTGAAGAAGAGAAATAAGAAATCAATTAAACTCAATTGATTTGGAGTGATTTGAATAGAGAATTAAAGTTGTATTTATAGAGAATTTTTGATAAGTTTTTGAAAAAATAACCATTGGGATCCGACGGTGTAGAAGATAGAGCCCTGTGAATGATGGATGGTTAGGATCGAGTGTGGGAGAAATGTAAACGAAGAAAGGTCAAACAAAAAAAATATTTAGCAAACGGATACTCAGTTTCTGTGTAATATGTCATGGAAACTAAGTATCCGTTTCAACTGCCAAACGGATACTCAGTTTCAGTAAAGCAGGAAAAACCTCCCCTCCCCTGAAAAACCAGAAACGAAAAATCTACTGCCCTGAAACCCCCTCTGCTCAGATCGGCTCCTTTGGAGCAGATCTGAGAAGACCAAAACAATCAAGACTCTATTAACCTTTCTTCTTTCTTAAATCATTTGGTTTTTTAGATACCCTTTTAGTTTTTCTTTCAGTTTGGTTCTTTGCTGCTTGTTTTGGATCTTGGCTGTTTGTGCAGTATGATTCGTACCCCTTTGCAAAGAGATTAGAGCACATTTTTCTCAGTATTGATCTCTGTGCAAGTTGAAGCAACACCAACCCAAGCTTCAGTTACATCTCCAGTAGCTAGGAGCAGATCTGCTCTTATCCATGTGCTCAATTTGGATGTAGTTGTTTCTTTAGTTATGTTAGGATTACATATGTTTGTTTATTCTAGATTTAGGGATTTAATGTTCATTCTCAATTTTAGATTCAGAGGTTTAATGTTAGAATTACTTTTTCCATCTCTGGATCTAATCATCCCTGCCTTTTGCTTTGATTTATCGGCTTGTTTTTTATGATTATGTTAATGTTTGCCTTACGGGTAAAGAAGTTTGTTACCACAAATTTGATGAAGGTTTTTTCGGCTGTCTGAAAAGTTCAGAGGAGATTTTCGGCGAGCTTTTCAGTTACCAGCTAAAGAAGAGTTGAATCAACCCAGATCAAGTTCATCATCTACCATTACAACTGTTACTAAATTTCCAAAACCGAGTCAGCCAGTTTCGTTCCGATCCAGACACTTGAAGACAGATTCAGATTACCATAGCTACTTAAGACACATTGGATACTACTGCTACATTAGACTCTTTGGATACTACTTGGTTACTGTTACTGCTACTTGGGTAAACGATACCTTGATTGCTTTAAGCAATCTAAACCTTAAAAACTCCAGTTCATGTAATTTACATGTCCTAAGGAACATTGGGTTGGATTTGATCCAATCATCGCCGTGTGCTTTGATACATGCCCTTGTTGTTTGGTCCTCTCCTTTGCGAGAGAGAAGAAGGTCCTCTGAAATTGTTCGTAGGTCTAAAGGAATGGAATTGACAGGTAAGAATTGGTGGAAATACTGTAACTTGTATGATTGTTGTATGATCTTGATAATTTTCAGTAAGGTTACCGGTTTCCTTAATCGGCTCTATCAATATATCAACTGAGGCTAGCCTCTTTTTCGGAAAAAAAAAAAGTTTCAGTAAAGCAGAATTTTACACGGAAACTATTTCCCTTTCCTACTACCTGGATCAGATCAGATCCAGTTTGAAATGTAGGGAAGAAATATCCCTATTTAGAAGGGATATGAGAGACCATAGTAGATGTATTTTGAGACTTTTTCCTACATTTAAGGGATAGACCATAGTGCTTTGCCTAAATTCTTTTTGTTGACTCTTGACTTGGCTGTGTTGAAACTATAGCCAAGCAAAGTGGTCATCCATATTGTTTGGCCGAACACAAACAATTTAGCCCGTGGATTATGCACGAAATCAAAATCGAAATCGAAATCAAGGGATGGGATCTTAAGAACTGGGGTACGTACGTGAGGTCATAAAAGGTGAGCCCACTCTAATAACAAAGAGATAGAGGAAAGGGGGATGCCTCCGAGTTCCCTTGGAAAGGACGCGATACAACTTACCACATTAAGATGCAACGTGTCGAGATATATACTCGAAATAGCATCTTGGTCCACAGCGACATTAACTAGTCCCACAATTTTCAATAATGCTGGGTCCGATATTGTAGTACAATCTACGGCTGTGAGACAGCTAAAAGTCCTTCATTGATGCCTTTCTTCTTTTCGAACTTATGCTCACGTGTGCCACGTGTACGCGTCTCAGAACTCTTAACAACTTAACTAAAGCTAACTTAAATTAAAAGGAGAAGGAACAACTCATTTTCTAATAATGCACTCTACGGTCTCTACTAGAAGTCTAGAACCGATGTTTATAAATGCAAGCTACTTACTGTAATTTACACCCAAACTTGAATTAGTTGTTATTTTTTTATCTTCCTATGTCCCTTCCCTTTTAAATCCCCACGGCTTAGTGGATCGATTAAACAAGTTTTTTTTCTTTTTTTTTGTAACATGCAAATAGACGTTTCATTTGTTTTGGTAATTGTCTGTTCGGCGATTACCAGTAGACTCGTTACTTCATTCTATAATACCCTTTTCGTCCCAAATTAATTGAGTTAATCATTTTTAAATTTTGTCTTATTAATAGTTGATTTTATATCATTTGATAGTCATGTTTATATTTGTTATGTAGGTATTTTAAAATACTTTTCGATGATATAAAATTTACGAATATCCGTAATATAGTTTAAAAAATAAATTATTTCTAAATTATACTACTAGCTCAACTAATTTAGGACGGAGACAAGTATAAACGTTGTGTTGAATTGCGGTACCATTTAGAAATAGAAGTCGAAGGTTGCCTTGGAAAGAGAAGAGAAAATTTCCATGATTGATATTAGAGTGCTAATTTTGTTGGGGTTTACCATTTTGAACGTGTGTGGGATACTTTATTTAATATGAAATTTGGTACACCCACATGTAAAATGTACCCCTTTAACAATTTTGGAAAAATGGACCGTCGCTATAAAACAACCTTTCGTAAATGTCATGAACTTATGAATCTTGATATTACATGGATTATATCAGACGTTATTATGTGCATGAAAACTTCTGAAGATGGTATGAACATTTAGTTGTTAATAGTATTATGGTTCAATAATGAATATATTCGAATTTAGACATACACAATGATGTGTCAAAAAGTAAAATTATAGGAAAAACACCATTGATTCATCATTTTTGTGCGAGAGGTGGTGCGAAATGTGTTTCTACTCTTCATGTGCATAGCAATTTTCATTTGCTTAAATTTGTGCACCAAAATGTGCATGCATCCTATCACGACTTTTCAAGAAAACGCCAACATACAAAAGCATTGTTAGATTTTGAGACATAACCATTTTTGTGTTTTACTTGTAGAGTCAAATTTGACTCGAAAACTATGTAGATATTGAAGACACTTTTTGGGGCTCAATTGGGGGATACTTTTATTAATTGGGGGATATAGAAAAAAGACAGAATAGGGATCCAAATAGTAAAGTGGGGTTATCCCAATATCCTTACCCATCACTAATCATGTTTAGTGGTTAATCATAGTAAAGTTAATTGATTAGTTTGAAAATGATTTATAGAAATCATTATCATTTTGGAGAGATTAGAAGTATGGATATTGGGTTTAAAAAAATTTGGTTGAAATGAGTGACCATAGTGACCAAAGAGATGTCTTTAAGTCTTCACGTCATCAACAAACAAGTCTGTTAGGTAGAATCTTCGCTTGATGTAAAATTGGATTCGCCGTGGCTGCACCTGGAAAACTCAATGCCGGTGCATGGAGAGGACTCTTCCTTACGATTTCCTTATACTTCTTCCTCTATTTTCCTTCCTCCTTATCTTCTCATTCCATTTTGAAACGTCAGGTACCAAGAACTTTTCTTAAGTCAACTTCATTTTTTTGGTACTTAAACAATTACATCTCATTAACTATAAATCGAAGTCCCTTGCAATTACATCATAATCATTCATTTCATTCCACCCCTGAAAGGAGAAGACAAACATAAAAATGTCATCTAATAAATTAAGTTGTTAAGGCCCTTGATCTTTCAGAAACCAACCCAAAAATCACACCACAAACACAAAATCAGTCTGTTGATTCATCTTCATTAGATTGTCTATACCGCTGGCATTGTATGATGGTGAACAAAACAATGCCAATAAGTGTTTAAATTGGCCAAAATTTAAGTTTTTTTCTCATGTTCTTCCGGTATTAATTTTTATTTGTCGAGCATGTCGAAACTAGCATACTGACATTGTAAATAAATTTTCGAGTATGCCGGAATTGTTTTTATTTGTGCCGGCATTGTAGGTTTTATATCGAGCATGCCGGCAGTGCTTTTTCGGTATAGTTATTTTACGATCTTCAATGCCGGCCAAACTATCCAGTTCATCAGTCCTGGAATTCAGCTCTTACACGGTCTCTAGCCAACATTGCCTGCATATTAAGGAACTTTTAGGAAAAATCTAAAACTAGATCTTCATCTAAGTCACTTGGAAAATGTGAAAAAAGTATGTATAGCCCACTACAGGACAGCTACATTGTAGTTTATATATTACGAGTTTTATTAGCTAACAATATCAACTTAAAGAAAAAAACAACTGACATTGAACATACGTTACAAGTAGAACAAAACACACCAAAGAATAAGAGAACGACAAGAAAACATGCCATCCTTTCTTTGATTCTCCTCTTTTCCGATATAACTGAAATTTCATCAATTAATTCACCTTGAGATTTTGATTTTTCTTTCTTCTTTTTCGATACGAACCTGCAACCGAATAATGCAGATTCAATAACTAAACTAACAACAACAGACATAACTAAGTTCCCCCCGTTATTCACTTTCACACATGTTACTTAATCTGACATTCACCAAAAATCTAACATTAACGACACACTTGTTCAAGGTTTCTCGGTTCAATTCAATCAAACAAACTTACTTCTCATTAAGGTTAGAATCACCGAACGGATTTGAATCATTAGCATAACCAGAAACTTATAACTATTTCACTGCTTATAATACCGGCATTGTTAAAAGGTAACCCACATGGTATATGAAAAGTCCGCATATATCAAACTAAAGTCGGCATTGAATGAAAAAACACGAGCATGCCGGCAACACTTCCGTCATTGATTTTTCATCATAAAAAATACTGGTAGTTATGAAATTCGATCCAGAGAATCTCGTTTTGTTAGCTACTCACAGCCGGCATTGTCAACCAAGTTTCTCCCCATGAGTTCTTAATGAGCCATTATGGGGTGTCATTTTCTACACCATATCCAACTGCCAAAACAACGTGATTTACGTCCTGCATAAACAACAAGGATAAGTAAAGATATAACCTCATCCGAATTTAGTTTTGCAGTACTCAACCAAAACATGATACTTCGATCCAATTCTAGTTGATCTGATTTTGATCATCAATGGGTAACGTGTTCTGATTTCTGGTTTGTAAAATCTTACCATTGGAGTGCTACCACAATGGTCGCTGGTAAAAACTCCTTCCTTGTTGAGACGGAAACCACTAATGATTTGTCAGCTCCCTGTAATTATAGAAACTAGAAACTTCAAACCACAAATTGCATGTGCTCATGCATAAAGCAAAGTCTGATCAAAACAAAACCTAGCTAGCATTTGCGATTCAACTAGCAAATGATATAGAAATATGGCAGCTGACACAGGATGTATGTGAGAACTTTTATGAGTATATTAACTGACGTGGCATCTAAATGGTGAGAAGATATGAGTGAATCAATGATAAATTTGATGGTGAAGATATGAGTGAATCTAAATGGTGACACATGATGTATGTGAGAACTTTAATGATAAATTTGATGGTGATATGATGAAATCAATGGTGCCGGCATGGTCTTCATCATGCCGACAATGACGACTTTTCTTTCAAATTTAAATCAAATTTTGTCTCAACCAAAATCCCATGTAAATGAATGGGTTTGTAGAGAAAGGATGAAAACCTTTAGTTTGTGCTAATTGTAGGTTCTAGATTTGAATTTGAATTTTTATATAAGAATTATGACTTTTATTAGGGGAAAGGGTAACTTAGTAAATTTGCATCCAAAAATCACCCCTTAGCAGGATTCATAGGATAGGAATAGTAATTTATATCCCCCAATTAATTTGACTATCCCCAGTTGCGCGTTCTATAGAATTCATAAAGTCGGGTTTGCCATAAAGTTATTTTAATGCATTTTTATGAAGTCGGCGGCTCCCTTATTGGCCATGACATCAATTGAGAAATTAATTTGTTTATATATGTGTTCATGGATATTTTCATCATATCCCCTAATAGCAGTTAAAATGTTTATTGTCTCTACATTTTAATCTTACACCTAAATTGTATGTGCGTCATGTCCGTGTTAACCATCTTTCATTGGTTTGGGTGTAAGTTATCTAGTATATGTTAGTTTTTCTTGTTGCATTTATATTTCTTTCTGGTTGTTGTCGGTTGTAACAAGAATTTTACATTTCTTTCTGCAACTGTAATAGCATTTTATTTATTGATGAATTCTATTTTTACCGGATAGTTATCTGCCTGAGAGATCTTTTTACATCTCTTAGGTTTTTTTCGTTCCTTTTTTTTTTTGCTTATAGCTCACCAATTTCTTTTTCACTTTTCTGTTTCTTGATTTTGTTTTGTTCATGATTCACGAATTTCCTTCTACTTCAACAATGGAAAACCCTACTTCACAGTCAATCTCAAAAGTTCCTTTAAATCAACTTACTAGTTTTATTCATCTTAAACTTAAAGACGACAACTACATCACTCGGAAGAATCTGATATTTCATGTGATTCAAAAATTCAAGATCCAGGATTTTCTTGATGGTTCTTATCCATGTCCATTTCAATTCACAAATCAACGAACTCAAGAAAATGATATTATGAATCCTCTTTACACTGACTGGATGGATGAGGATGCATCTATCATCATGTGGATTCACTCAACTATCTATGATTCAGTAATTCCTTTTTTTTTTCCAGATCTACAACATCTCATCATCTTTGGATCATTATTGAGGAAAGTTTTTCTAGATTATCTTCTATTCACTCGATTCAGTTACACACAAAACTCTTAATACTCAAGCAAGGAGACGAATCCATTTATGCTCTTATTCAAATTCTTAATCTTATCAAATTGCTACTACTAGTGAGATGATTTCTGATAGAGAGCTTGTTCTTGTTACTTTGGTTGCTTTAAATTATGATTATATGCCTTTTTTGCAACATCAATGCAACATAGAAATCCTCATATTACTTGTTTTGAATTTCATAACAATCTTCCTAGTGAGGAAGCTGTTGTAAGTGATAGAAACATTTACTTTTTGAATCTTCTAATAAAGCCTTTGTGATTTAGTGGTTATAATCCTCATCCTGCTAAAAGTGGTGGTAGACATAGTGTTCTTACTTCTGGTAGAGGTTCTTATTTTCATAGTGGAGGATCTACTTCTTTTCCTTCTTATCGTACTGCTGCTAGACCACCTCTTGGTCTTCAGACTTCGGCTACTACTTAAGGTGCTTCTACTATTGTATGTCAATTTTGTAGCAAAACTGGCCACGATGCTCTTGAATTTCACAATAGGCTTATCAAAATGTGCACACTCCTCGACATCTTATTGTTATGCTGACTTCTTCAAATATCTTGGGAGAGAATCTTTGGTATGCAGATACTGGTTTTAACCACCATATTATTCCCGATGCTTCTGAATTTCAAGTTATTTCTACTTATGAAGGCATTGAGGAGACTCATGCAGCTAATGGTGAAGGTATGCTCATTACTCATTCTGGTTTCTCCTTAAAATAATCTCCATAACGCACATTCACATCAACAATGTTCTTTTAGTACCAAAATATTCTCCGAACTTACATTTTTTTTTACACAAGTTTGCTTCGGATAATCATTATTCTATAACATTTGATTCATCTGGTTTCTTTGTGAAGGACTTGTCTAATGGGAAGATAATTTTACAAGGCCCTAATCATAATGGATTATATACCCTACACTTCATTCATAATTCAAACAATAAAGCTCTCACTGATGTCACGACTACTATTTTTGCTGAAGTTTGGAACAAGAAACTTGCTAACCCAATGCAACATCTTTACCTTTTTGAAATAAGAAAACCTATATTTTGTAATGACTGTCAATTAGGGAGACGTCACAACTTTCCTTTTATGTTTCTAATCATTGTAGTACTTATCCATTTGGGGATTTTACATCTTGACTTATGGGATCCTTGTCCTGCAACTTCCGTATATGGATATAAGTACTATGTGATTTTTCTAAGTTCCGCCGGATATTTTCTTTGTTTGATAAGTCAGATTTTAATAAAGTATTTTTTAATTTAAGACTCAAGTGGAAAATCAGTTACAATGTTCTGTTAAGACGATATAAACTAATGGTGGAGGTGAATTTCTAAACAAGGAGTTATCTTCTTTTCTTTCAACACATCGAATTGTGCATGGAATATATTGTCCTCACACACCTGAGCAGAATGGTTTTGCAGGGTCTAAACATTAACATTTAGTGAATGCTGGCAGAACCTTTCTTATTCAATCTGGAATTTTCCCATATGTAGTTTTCTACTTCTAGATTAAGCCTCCCAAAGAATTTTTACACTGTTAAAAGTGTGATTGCGATAGCTGAATCACATAGAACTAACCTTGATCTTAGTTGATCCTCAATTGAATTTCATCCTAGCCTTGACACCAAATCTACAACCTTTCTAAGTAGTCCCAGAAAAACAACAATCAAAATTTCTAAGGACATTCTTAAATCGGCTGATGCAAAGTTCTTCCTTGATATACTATCACAATCAGGGACGGACCTATGAGAAGGCTCTGGCTCATCTCTGTAAAAAAAAAATTCTTCTTTATTTTTATTTTATTTTGGGCTTTGTCGTTACTGTCATCCATGATCAAAATAGGATTAAGTTCACCCTTAGATCAGTCCCTGATCACAACAGAACATAATCCAACATTTCTTGAGGGTAGTCCAAGTTGACTTAATATGATCCCAATGAAGTTTGATTGTATGTAACGTTACAATGAAACAATTCAAATTCCTTTGTGGTTGGATTGACATTTTAAAGCATCATTTGAAGTATATTATAGTTACAAAAATGTAATAGTTAAATTTCACATGCCAGTTACTTTTTTTGTATTACATGGTACAATAGTCTTTAAACACTATATCAAAGATTAGGATCTGGTTTTACAAAATTTCGACCCCAACCTCCCCGTGAAATTATGGACTTGGCCATAAAAGATTTTAACCACCCGGGAGAACATATTTACCGGACCACAGAACAATGATCCAAGGAATAATTTTGTTCCGGTTCAAGTGAATATAAATCCCTTAATACCCCGACGTGAGTACTATATTTACGTCTTTAGTTATTTTTCAGCTGAAGTGAAAGAAGAGAGAATCTTAGTATAGAGAGAGAAAGCATACTCCTCGTGAATCAGAAAGAAGCTCTCTTTTCAGAGAGAAGAGAGAGGAGGAGGAGGAGGAGAAGAGAAGCTGAGTAGAGAGTCAGAGGGGTTTTGACAGAGAAGGAGAGGAATAATAAGATCAATAGCAGATAGAGAAAGATTAACACAGTGGCGGTAATAACAAGAAAAATGACATCCGGTGGTTCATCATCCGGGAGATTACCAACATGGAAAGAAAGAGAAAATAATAAAAGAAGAGAAAGAAGAAGAAGAGCCATAGCTGCTAAGATCTATGCTGGTTTAAGAGCTATGGGTAATTACAAACTTCCTAAACACTGTGATAATAACGAAGTCTTAAAAGCTCTTTGTTCTGAAGCTGGTTGGATCGTTGAAGAAGATGGCACTACTTACCGCAAGGTATCTATTTCATTTTTCTCTTTTCTTTTTACTGATTCGTTCTTGATATTAAAATTGTTTGATGAATCCAGATTTGCTATGTAGAGATTCTGTTTTAGGTTTCTCAAGAGTAAAAATAAGATGAATTAGGTGTTTCAGTTACATTTCTTGATTTAGTTCTCAATCTCAAATCTGAAAGTTCAATTTAAATCTCTATGATTGATTAATAGAAAGGGGATCTCGTTTTAGCTATATTTATTTACGTAGCCGATTTATATCGTCTTCCATAAATGCTACCTTGAACTACTTCACATGGATCTTGTTTTATCTATTTAATGAATTGAATGAAAAAGAAAAAATTCATTAACATGTTATCTGTAACTGATTCACAGGGATGTAAACCACCACCGCAAAATGATAATATGGCAGGAACTTCAACAAACATTAGTCCATGTTCATCATATCAACCAAGTCCATCATCTTCAGCTTTCCAAAGTCCAGTCCCTTCTTACCATGCCAGTCCTACTTCCTCTTCATTTCCTAGCCCTTCTCGGTTTGATGCTAACCCGTCTTCGTATCTCTTGCCTTTTCTTCGGAATCTTGCCTCAATTCCTTCCAATTTACCCCCACTTAGAATATCCAATAGTGCCCCTGTAACTCCCCCTCTTTCATCCCCAACTTCATCAAGAACTCCTAATCTTAAACGTGATTGGGAAACATTAACTAGTAGGTCCATGGCTTCTTTCCGACATCCTCTATTTGCTGCTTCAGCTCCTGCGAGTCCAACTAGGCGTCACCATTTTACTCCTGCAACAATTCCTGAGTGTGATGAGTCCGATGCTTCAACAGTTGATTCGGGCCGATGGGTCAGTTTTCAGACAGTTGCTCCGACGGCTGCTCCATCCTCTCCTACATTTAATCTCATGAAGCCTGTTCTTCAGCAGAATTTTTCTCAAGATGCCGTGGGCGGACCAGAGTTTGAGTTTGAGAACGGAAGAGTGAAGCCATGGGAAGGAGAGAAAATTCATGAAATGGGCATCGAGGATCTAGAACTTACCCTTGGCAGTGGGAAGAATAGGTGAGTGCATCCAAGGATTAGGATGTCAAAGAACAAAGAAAGGGAAGAAGAGGGCTGTCCCTTGTTCTGTGAAATGTTGTGGTACAAATGCAAAATCTGCATTGTACGTACTATCCTAATGTTGAGCCATAATCACACTTGCTTGTTTACTTGAGGGGGGAATTCGACCTATACTACGGAGTGGTGATCACTAGATATAGCAGAAAATCTTAAATCAAAATTTTCGTCATGGTGTGGTCTGCAAATTTTTCTGTTAAGAGGTTGATTCTGATGATGAGTTTGTAATTGGTAAAGAGTAAAATAGTCTTTGGATGAACGAGGTACTAAAAATTTCACGTTGTGGTCTGTAAGTTTATTGTTAGGGGTCTTCATTGCTTCTTTAGTGGTGATGATCAACATTATTGGGGTAATTGTTATCAGTTTCACCATCAATATCCAAAATGTAGAAATTATTGGGATAGTTTAATCATTTTAAGTCTTAAAGAAATCATGTTTCCTTTACAGAGTTTTCATGAGATACTCGAAGTTCAGACACTTTTTTGAGAAGAAGTGATGGTTGTTATCTTTCATTTGTTTGGATTTCTTATCAATATGCACTGATAATAGTCAAATCACATGATAAACCATCTCTAAAAGGAGTGAGCAGGAGTGTAAGAAATGCACCATAAACAATACTAATCAAGGGCTTGGGCAAGTCTTTTTCACTTATAATGGCATGGGTTCGTTTGTAGAAAGCTTGAGTGAATCCATTTCCAATCGCAGTGTCTGGATGGATTGAGAGAGATGACCAGTTCTTACTTCTTATCCATATTAGAGACAGAGAGAGCGACATGGAGAGAATGACAGCCCTCTCCTCTCTCCCTTTTCTCTCGATGGTTTCTCCTTTTCTCTTCTGTGGTCAAAGGAAGAGAAGATGTGCTAGGACAATACAAAAACCTCCTAAGTGGGTAGGGGACCTCCTCTCCTCTCCATGTGACAATGTACTTTTGTTATTGAAAATGTGGGGTTAAGCGCATGTGATCAACACACACTCTCTGTTTCTCACAATAAACTTTATTCTTCTCTAAATTCTTACATTTTACTAACCTTCCAAAGTGCAACCCTAAACACAAGTATTCCACTCACAAGTACTTATTAGACAGTACGTGATTAGTTTAAGAGTGTATTGTTAAGCTAGAAGGAATCCAATTCTAGGCAGGAATCTTTTTTTCCCAAGAAATATGTATAAATGTATCTGGGGTTAGGCAAGAACTAGGCTTCAGTCAAAGAAACAAGCAAAAACATTTTTATTTGGATTACCGATCAAAAAAAAAACATTAGACTTGGATTTTGAACACCCACCCACACTAGCATATTTCTGTATGGTTCGAATGGTAAGGACAGGTCAAGGCGGGTAGATGTTGAAGGCTCGTACAAGAACAGATATCAACATTGCTAAAGCATTTCGAATCTTGATGGTTGAAATTTGGTTCCCTTCAAACTTATATATTTTGGCACTATCTTTTTGTCACTTTTGCTTTTCTTCTTTATGGTAAAAAATTGTATGGTTCGTTGATTACAAACTAATTCTATTTTTATGCTTCACTATGGTTCGTTGATTACAAACTCATTCTATTTTTATGCTTCACTTTTGACCCTTTAACGCGGAAGATGATCTTAGAGCTTCTACAATGGTGATTGTGTGTGTTTTCTAGGTGGCAACGCAAATAAGACATCCTCGTTCCAATTTTTCTTAAATTTAGGGGAGAAAGTAATTCATATCCAATGGCGTTGTTTGTGATTTTTTATGGATTAAATGCATTTTTTATTTTTAGTAACTTTATATTTTATTAGAGTTAAAAAAAAATTATTTAATATATTGGAATTAATTTTAGTAAGCAAAAGCTTACACATTCACCTTGACAATGTCTACCAAAAATGAAGTCATGTCATATTCACATTGATTTAAGAAATTGAGGTTGGAGAATTTTTTTAGGGAAAATGAATGTCTTTCCTATGTGGACTTAGACATTTATCTTCACGTACATTCCATTGGAGAAACTCTTAGGGTGATGTTCTCTGTAGTTATAATGGTGACCGAATGTGTGGGGGCCGCCAAACAAGTGGCGGGGATGTAATACATGCATGAAAATAATAGGAAAAGGAAATTGCGAATACAAGAAACATGGTATAAAAAAGATGAAGAACAAAACAGGGAATCGTCCATAAAATTAATAAAATGGAGATGCAGGGTATCAAACCCTGTACTTCTCACATGCAGAGCGAGGGCTCTACCATTTGAGCTACATCCCCAATATATATAACCGAGGTTAAATTATTTCGTAGATCACCACACTGCTACCAAACCGATCTATAACACCCGTAAGGTTTGTCAGACTGTTTCGTCTACCGATTCAGACCCTTGGTCAATAGTGTTGGTACCGGTGGATATAAGGTGGAAATGAATATTTGACACATGAACATCCGATGAAATGCAGGGATGGAGCCAGGTTTCGTGGGATGGGTGAGCAAGTTACACAAAGGTGGTAGATTGAGGGGGCGCAAAATGGCTAGGTTTGCCAAAAACTAGGTTAAAATGGCTAAAATGGGCTTGGGTGCCGGCTTAAAGTATGGGTGTGGTCAAACTGGCTTTGACCCTGATAATAGGGGTGAAAAATAAATTCTACAGGAAAAATGAAAATCAGTCCTTCGGTAAAAAAAAAAACGATACCACTTGATAGGTGTCTAAAACACCTTGATATTTATCTATTGTTTATGCTTTCTTTGCTAGTTTTCTTGTGAATTATGTATCTTATGTATGCTTTTGAGTTGTTTAGGTACTTTGGAGTCATTCGGAGCGAAAGAAGAAGAAAAAGTCCATTTGGAGCGTAAAGGGCAAAAAGGTCAATTCACTGGCGAGTGATACTTCTGCGCAACTGACAGTTGAGCAAGAAAACAGAATAGCTGTCAATTCTTTAGAACCGACAAGCTATGAAAGAAATGGGTAGCCCTTATCTGGAGAGTGGGTGTCTTGAGTGTTGAGGGGTGAATTTAGTTTTGGTTCTACCCGTCCTAGTTATACCAAGTGATCTCACTTTACCAAGAATAGTAAGAGAGAGAGTTGCCTTTCCATTGTACCTTGTCCTTCTTTATATAGACTTTCCCAAAAGTCCCTCCTTTTATGACATCATGACACATGTCATAAACCTCCTTAATTACTCCTAATGCCATTCCTTAACATAACCTCCTCCTTATTTGTTAATCCCTTCCTTGTCCTTCTTACCTCATGGATATTTTCTCATTGGACTTGGGCCTAGTCCCCATGTCTCATACTAGGCTTATCTACCCTCTTAGGGGCACCCCGAACCCGTTTAAGGGGTATTATTTTTCATGTATCAACATTAGTCCCCTGACTATTGGGTCAATTGTAAAATGACCCAGTAGTCAAGTTACTTTTCATTTTCGATCGCCACATGTCACTAGAAGCGAGGAGTTATCACATCATTTATGATGACGTTTTCCTTATATAAAAGTATCGTGCTCTCAATCCGATCATCGGCTTTAAACTCCCTTTTTCCATTTTTGCTTCTTTCTGACGGATACTTTGCTCAAATGGCTCATTCCCTTCACGGATACGTTTTAACCTTAGCGCCCATCCCTGTGTTGGTTTCAATGTTCAAGAAGATGGAACTGGCGCGCCTATTACTGGTGAAAGATGAGGTTGAGGCGCTTCATGAACACAGGCTAGCAAATAGGAATTCCATGCGCGCTCAGTTCGCGGAGCGTCATGAAGCGTATCAAGCTTCTCAAAACGTCGAGCCCCCTTGGCATGTGACATCCGCGGTCCAACATGCTTTAGATGATGCTGTCACTGCTCGGTATGCCGCTAATTCGCTTCTCATGGAATCTTCAGTGATGACAGCGACTATAAAGCATGCCATCGCTGATTATCGTTCACGTATCTCTGGTCAGGCAACCCCGCGGCTTCCCGGGTACGCTCTATCCCTAGCGGCCATTTCAGCACTTGTGAGTTTGTCCTACCCCAAAGATGAACTTGCGCGCTTATTGGTGCTAAGAGCAGAGGTGGAGGTATTATGGGTTCTCAGGAGGGTTCGTCAAGACAAGGCGCGTAGAGAATGCGATGAACACGAAGGTACTCTCGCACTCGCTCGGCGTGCAGGAGGCAAGGGCAAAGTCATGTAAGATATCCGTCGGTTGATAAGCGAGGCCAACTGGGAATTGTCTCAAGCCAACATTCACTGTGACGAGGGGCGTCTGATGGCGGAAGCTGTGGATATGGACATTGCCCACTGTCGCGTGCTGTTTCGGGACAACTTTCCTTGATGCTTTTGTAGTTCGTTGTCATTTTTTTTTTGCATCTGCTTTGGGGGTTCTGCCTCTTGTTGACTTTTTGGTGTTTGCATTAATCGTTGCTTGTTGCTAGACTTTCATTTTTATTGATCCTCTTCATTCTTTTGTCTCGTGGATGTTGCTATGCTGACCTTGGTCTTTAATTCCCAAGTCCCCAAGGTTCCTTTCAAGCTTTCCTTCCCCTTTAGAGGTGCCTTAGATCTGCCTAGGGAGCACCGCTTTTCGCACGTCATTATTGATGTAAGTTGACACATATCGTAACATGCAAAGGAGGGATGTGGACGGCTGTTGCGTCGTAAATTGCGTCATTTCCCTTTATATATAGTTTTCGTTTCTTAGTTTGATCACTAGTTTCCTTTTAACTTCCTCTTTTGGTTAACATATCGCCTACATGGCTAATTCTCTTCACGGATGCGTGTTATCCTTGGCACCTGTTCCTATGTTGGTCTCGACGATGTTTAAACGTGATGAATTGAAGCGGATTTTGCTCGTGAAGGCTGAAATTGAAGCGCTTCGAGAGCAGAGAATGGCGAATAGATATGCCAAACGCGCGAGTTTTAGGGAACGGGACGAGGCGTACCAAACTGCTCAACAAGCTGAATCATCAGGTCGCATGTCATTGGAGATCCAGCGTGCGTTGGATGAGGCTGTTACCACTTGCGACGCAGCTAATCAATTATTTGTGGATTCTTTGATAATGACGGCTACTATAGATCGTGCCATTTCTGATTGTCGTCTCTGGATTTCTGGCCAGGAAGCCTCACCACTTCTTGGGCATATTCTGACCTTAGCGGCTGCGTCTTTGCTCGTTCCTCATCCTTACCTTGAGGATGAGTTAGCGCGTTTGTTGGTTCTAAGGGAAGAAGTAGGTTTGCTATGGACGCTTAGGTTAATGCGTCAGGATAAGGCTCGTAAAGAGTATGATGAGCATGAGGATACCCTCACGTTTTCTCATGGGGCCAAAGCTGAAGGAAAAATTATTTGGGACATCCACAAGTTGGTGAATGAAGCTGATCAGGATCTTCATTTGGCTACCGCGCAATGTGATGACGGACGTTTGATGGTGGAGACTCTGGACGCGGATATTGCTCGTTGTCGGGCATTAATGGCCGATTAGATTGCGTGCCCTACCATTTATTTTAGTGCCCCGTTCGTGGCTCTGTTGTTCTTTTTATACATTTTCTTTGAAGCATTAATAATATTTTGATTTTAAGTTGGGGTATTGTTCCCTTCTTTCTTTCTTCCCCACTTTTGTGGTGTCGCTTATCGCCAATTGGGATGGGTTAGTGGTAGTGTCTGTCTCCCCCTTCCCCCCCTTTTTTTGAGGAGTAGTGGGTTGGGCGAGTGGTGGTAGAATGCGCCTGCTCTTCTTCTGCTTTTTATCGGAAGGATGTGATGGGATGGGTGGGTGTTGGTGAAACGCGCCTACTCTCCCTTTCTTTGAAACATGCCTTTTCCCCCATTTCTTTTTATTAGAAGGATGCGGTGGGATAGGTGGGCGTTGATGAAACGCGCCTACTCCCCCTTTCTTTTTATCAGAAGGATGCAGTGGGATGGGTGGCCGTTGATAGAACGCGCCTACTCCCCCTTTCTTTTTATCAGAAGGATGCGGTGGGATGGGTGGGCGTTGATAGAATGCGCCTACTCCCCCTTTCTTTTTATCGGAAGGATGTGGTGGGATGATTGGGCGTTTATAAAACGCGCCTACTCCCCCTTTATTTTTATCATAAGGATGCGGTGGGATGGGTGTGCGTTGATGAAACGCGCCTACTCCCCCTTTCTTTTTATAAGAAGGATGCGGTGGGATGGGTGGGCGTTGATGAAACGCGCCTACTCCCCCTTTCTTTTTATTAGAAGGATGCGGTGGGATGGGTGGGCCTTGATGGAACGCGCCTACTCCCCCTTGGCATTCCCATAGCCTTTTGTAGATTTGTCAGCCACCGGGCACCTTTGGCGTTCCCGTAGCCTTTTGTAGATTTGTCAGCCGGTTGGGCACCTTTGGCATTCCCATGGCCTTTTGTAGATTTGTCAGCCGACCGGGCGCCTTTGGCATTCCAGTAACCTTTTGTAGATTTGTCATCCGGTTGGGCGCCTTTGGCATTCCCATGGCCTTTTGTAGATTTGTCAGCCGACCGGGCGCCTTTGGCATTCTCGTAGCCTTTTTGTGGATTTGTCAGCCTATTGGGTGCCTTTGGCCTTCCCATGGCCTTTTGTGAATTTTTCAGCCGATCGGGTGCCTTTGGAATTCCCATAGCCTTTTGTAAATTTTTTAATCATTTGGGTGCCTTTGGCATTCCCATGACCTTTTGTGAATTTGTCAGCCGATCGGGTGCCTTTGGTATTCCCATATCCTTTTGTAAATTTGTCAGTCATTTGGGCGCCTTTGGCATTCCCATGACCTTTTGTGAATTTGCAAACCGTTGTTGATAACTTACTTTTTATTATTCAGGGTGAGTTCTCATACATTGACCGATTTTAGGCGTAGAACTTTTTCAACCATTTGCCGTTGATGGGTGTTTTGACTTTAGTTCCATTCATTCGCCTAAGCTTATAGTATCCACTTTCTGCCACCTTTCTTATCTTGAACGGGCCTTCCCAGTTTGCAGCAAACTTCGCAGCGCTGACATTTCTTTGCACGTGAGGGGCGATCTTTAAGACCAATTCGTCTACCTTGACGGCTCTCTCTTTCACGCTTTGGTTGTAATAATTCGCTATGCGCTTCTGCGAATCGTTCCGCTCGTGCTCTTCTTTCTTCTATTGTATCTAAATGGGCGAAACGACTTATCTCATCTGGTGTGGTATGACTAGCCATTTCTACTCTTGCTGATGGAATCGTTATTTCCGCTGGTTGTATCGCATCATCCCCATAAACTAGCGAATAGGGCGATGCTCCCGTAGAGCTGCGCTTTGAGATTCCATATGCCCATAATGCGAGTGGTAACTGCTCATGCCATTCTCTATGATAATCATGCACTATTCTGCTTAAGATCCGGATGAGTGTCTTATTTGTTGCTTCTTCTTGCCCATTCCCCTGGGGATAGTAGTGGGTTGATGTGTCCAATCTTGTGTTGTATTGGCGAAGCAGATCTATTACATCTTTGTTTATGAACGACTTGGCGTTGTCTGCCCTGATTATCATAGGCGGGCCGAACCTGTAGATGATATGTTCCTTGATGAACGCAGCCACAGTCCCTCCGGCGTAGTCTTTGAGGGGTATTGCCTTGAACCACTTTGATGCATATTCGGTAGCTATTATTATGTATTTGTGACGTTTTGAAGACATCGGGTTGATGGGCCCTATCAGGTCCAGTCCCAAGCTATGGAATGGCCATGGAGTTATTATGCTGTGTAATTGAGTGTGCGGCGCCCGAATCAGGGTTCCATGCATCTGACAACTTAGGCACTTTCGGACATTCTCTACAGTATCGCTTTCCATGGTTGGCCAGTAAAATCCGCCTTCGTAGAGTTGTAGGAACAACTTACGCATTCCTTGGTGCTCAGCGTCATAAGACCGAGTCATTACTTCCATCGCTTCTTGGTCAAACAAGCATCGTAGCGTGGCGTTACTATAGCTTCTACGATAAAGGACACCCTCATGCATGAAAAAACACGTTCCCTTCTTTTGAATCTTTAGGGCCGCCTGCCTCTCATTGTGGAGCTTCCCATATTGGATGGAATCTATGTAGGGTTGCCTCCAATATGCTCCCTCGATTGTGCAGACTTCCGCAGGCTGTGGTGGAGCCTGACAATCTGCGCAGCCATCTTGGAGGGTCGCTGCTTGCGCCGACATGCTTGGCTAGTATATTCCAAACCTTTGAAGTTTTCTGTAAAGATGAACGGCGCCAGTCTGTCCACACGTCTCCGCGTGTAGCCTTTGGAGTATGCTTTCCGCTTCTCTTTTATTTACACATCTTGCGAGGGACCCTCCAGTAGCTCGATAGTATAAGACTCCTTGGATTACCACAAATTACTTCAAGGCTTGAGTAGGCATTACTCGGTCTTCGTCCATCCGAGTTAGGTCTTTAATATACACTCGCCTCCAATCATCTGCCTCCTCGAAGGCTAGGTCTTCTTTCCAGGTGCTGGACAGCTCTCTTCTTCTTACCGTGACTGTACCCCCTTATTCGCCATTTAATTGCATCTTGCTTGCCAGTGTTGCCAAGGCATCTGCATGCCGATTTCCGCTCATACCTGTATGGTCTAATGTTGACCCCGTTTGGTTCATCAGACTTTGTACCTCCGCTCGATAAGGTGCTATGTGCGGCTCTTTGACATGGAGATTTCCATTCACCTGATTTGTCACTAGTTTTGAGTCTCCTTTGACTTCTATCCTTCCTAAATTGAGCTCCTTCGCCAACCTGAGTCCTAGAATTAGTGTTTCATATTCGGCAACATTACTACTGCACGAAAAATCCATTTTGAATGAATGTGAGAGTAAGTCGCCTTGTGGAGCTTCGAACACTACTCCTGCTCCTCTGACAGTGCCATATGACGATCTGTCAAAGAACATGGTCCAAGGTTTGTCGATATATGCGGCTGCCACTTCCCCAAGTATGTACTCATGTACCTCATCATCTCCCTCTCCTAGGAACATAACTATCAGGTCAGCTATTACCTGTCCCCTTACCGCGCTTGGTCGCTGATATTTGAGCTCAAACTCGGACAATTGTAGCAACCATCGGGCGGTTCTTCCTGTTAGGACGAGTTTTGAAGCTAGGTAGGCAATAGGGTTTTCCGCGGCTACCACAATGGTCTCATGTGTCAGGAGATAAGGGCGTAGCTTCTATGTTGCATATATGAAGGCTAGACATGCTTTCTCTACGCGTGGATATCTCAATTCCTCATCTCGCAGGACTCGGCTGACGTAGTAGATAGGTGACAGCTCGTTTCCCCCCATGTCTTGTGCAAGAACCGCGCCTATCGCTGAGCTGGTAAATACCATATAGAGATAGAGGGGAATTCCTCATATCAGGGGTCTGAGTACCTTAGGGATGATGAGGCATTGCTTTAGTTTCTCGAACGCGGCGCACTGCACTTCTCCCCACACAAAGGACACGTTTTTCTTTAGTAAAGGAAGAAACGCAGTCATTAATTACGCTAAACCAGGCACGAAGCGTCGTATGTATGATATCCGTCCTATGAAAGCTTGTAGTTCTTTTGCGTTTGCTGGGGGCGCCATGGTTGTGATAGCCTCAACTTTGCTTGGGTCTACTTGGATCCCTTCATTGGTTACCACAAAGACTAGGAACTTTCCCGATGTTACCCCTAAAGCACACTTGAGGGGATTCATTTTGAGTTTGAATTTCCTGCATCTCTCAAAGGTTGTCTTTAAGTGAGAGGTGTGATCTTAAGCTTCTTGCGTTTTGACCACAATGTCATCAACGTATACCTCTACCATTTGGTGTAATAGGTCATGGAATATGGAAGTCATGGCGCGCTGATATGTGGAGCCAGCGTTCTTTAGACCGAAAGGCATCACTATATAGTAGAAATTTCCATATGGGGTTTGGAAGGCGATCTTCTTTGCGTCCGACGGAGCCATATTTATTTGATTGTAACCACTGAAGCCGTCCATGAAGGAGAATCGCTTCTTCCCTCCTGTCGCGTCCAGAGTCATATCGATGTTCGGTAGCGGGAAGTCGTCCTTCGGGCATGCTCAATTTAGGTCTCTATAATCCACACAGCACCTGATATTTCCGTTCTTCTTCACCACAGGCACGATATTAGCTAGCCAAGTCGGGTGCTGGATAGGCTTGATGAATTTGGCCTTAAGCAACCTTTCCACTTCTTCCTTTATTGCAAGGGCTGTAGTCATAGGGAATTCCCTGTTTCTTTTCTTTACATGCTTGAACTCGGGTGACACTCCGAGGTTATGGGCCACGAGATCGCTGTCTAGACCCAACATTTTGTCATAATCGAAGGCGAAGACATCCTTGTAGTCTCTGAGTAACACGATCAACGCTTCTCTCTCCTCTTTATCCAAGTTCTTGCTTATCATGATGGGGCGCTTGTCCTCTTTCGTTCCTATAATTATCTCCTCCATCCCGTCCATAGTAAGATCTCCAGGCATTCGCTCTTCTGTAGCCTTAGGGGTCGCGTTCATGAGTTGGTCTCGCATCTTCTTGTCATTAATTGTGTTGTAAGGTAGTTCTGCTAGACTTTGTTTGGTATCTTCAGAGAGAGCCTCCACTTCGTTTGTCATTATATAGGCGCAATCTTGCATATTTTCGGGTGCCATCTCAGGTTATTGCTATAAGCGGTAAACGCTCCCTCCATCTGGCTTAGAAAAACGCTGGAACATAGGCTTCTCTTCATGTTTCCTCTTATTTTCGGTGGGGAACACCATTCTGGATGGGCTAAACATAGATTTAGTCAAATTCGGATTTTATTCCTCGCCCCACTTAGGGAGTGGGGTGAGTTGCGCTTCGAGTATCTCATCCGCCTCCTTAGGTTCGTCGTAAAAGATTGCATCCGCCATGTATGCTTCCTTTGGATCGAAAGGGTTTCTTGTGGCGGAAATTCGGTGTTGCTTGCCTCCCATATTGGTTTTAACACACTGGTGATATGTCGACGCTACTACCTTATGGTTAAGTATCCATCCTCTTTCGAGCAGTACATGGAACGTAGTGTTATCTTCTAATACATAGAATGGTGTGAGCGCTCGGATAAGGACGACCTTCATGACTAAGTTGACAATTCCAATGGCTGTTTGGATATGACCTCCGAATCCCTTTACTGTTGTAGTTTGCATCCTGATTGCAGACCGTTGCACCCCCAAGATTTCTAACGTGTACATGGAAATCAGATTCAAAGACGCACCCCCATCCATAAAGTCTCTCTTCAGCGGGTGCTTGTTGATGTGCACGGTTAAGTACAAGGGCCTGAGGTGTTCTCCCGGATAGCAGATGTCTTCGTCTGTAAACACGATCGCCTCCTTGGGGAGAGGGACATAATACCTTCCAGCTGCGATAGCTGCTATAGACTTTGACGCTTCTTTAATCTGATCCTTGCTAAAGCCGAGAGAATTAAAAAACTGTTGAGCTAAAACTGTTTGTGCGAACTTATTGGCCACGCCATCTGTGTTTGTGAATGCAAGGTTCTCCATTTCGACCTCACACGCTTCTTCCTCATCGTCATCCCAAGGTCTCTATCCATCTCCACTCGGGTCATGAGAGAGCATCATGACTTGGTATTGAATCGCCTTACCACCTTCGGGCTTACTCATCTCGATTTCACCTATCTCTAGCTTCCTCTGGAACATTCTTCGGAGGTTGTAGCAGTCGGTTGTGGGATGTTGTATCCTGCGATGGTAGTGACAATACCTAACGTCATTCTTATCTATGGTGCAAGGATCCGTTCTTAATGGGGGCAATTGGGTTTCTATGTTTGCTATCCATTGTTCTAACAAACCCACAATCTGATCTTTACTGCAAGGTAAGGGCGGGGGAAGTGTTTGTGTGCTCCAGCCCTCCCGGTATTGTTCGCGTGAGTATTCCTAGGCACGGTTGACACGGTATTGACTGTACTGCGCCAGGCGTAGTCTGAGTTTTGCTCTTCGACACAATCGACGATTCTTACCGCTGCTTATTTTAACTCGACAAATGTCGGGAATCGTAAGTTGACCAGGATTTTCTTAAAGGATGGCGTCATTCTGCGTACACAGATCTCCACTAGCGCTTCTTCTTTGACGTCTTCATGGAAATCTAAGGTGAGGAGATGAAACCTGGCGATGTACTTCCCTATTTCTTCACCTAGGCGCTGGTTGCACTTGCTCAGATCTATAGTGGTGACTTTTCTTTTCGCTTAATAAAACTTTCTAAGGAAGAGAGTGGACATGGTCGACCACGAGCTGATGCTTCATGACTTCAGGTTGTCGTACCAAGTGAACACCGTGTAAGTTAGCGACTTCGGAAACTCCCTCAAGCATAGCTTCCCATTAGTTGCGTGGTCGTTCATAGTAGATAGGAATCGGCTAAGGTGTTCCCGCGCGTTCCCTTGACCATTGTAAATCTTGAATTTTGGCGAAGTATAATCTTCTGGGTACTGATATTCAGTGACTTCGGAGGAGTATGGGCTAACCATGAAATCATAGTTGTCTTGCTTCACAACTCTGTAGTTTGTCTCCAAGTACTTAGCCATCGCCTCTTATGTCATAGCTATAGGTTCTTCTTCTTTTTCTCCCGAATCTTCCGTCGCTCCTTTGGTATTTTGCTCGGCGCTGGCCACCTTTAGAAGTTTCCTGAGCTCTTTCTCTCTGCGGATGTGGTCCTCTAGCTCTTTCTGCATCTCCTTCATAGAAGGATGTATAGGTGGCGTGTTCTCGACTCCTTGTTGTCTGTTTCTCATGTGGAGCGTCTGGTCTTCTCACCTGTGTGATTGGGTCCGACATTATCCCTACTCTCTCGCTTTCGGGGTTAAGTGTCGGGTCATTTGGTTGGTTCTCTACTGCGCATGAGCTAGCGCCTCCTAGGTGTGTCAATGGTGAGCTAGGCACGAACCTCCAGGTGTGGTCGCCAAATGTTGAGGGTTGAATTTAGTTTTGGTTCTACCCGTCCTAGCTACACCAAGTGATCTCACTTTACCAAGAATAGTAAGAGAGAGAGTTGCCT
>JAJJMB010014835.1:256821-275254 GCA_023531105.1 Papaver atlanticum
AGGGAATTAAACTTGATTAGTGCTTTTACACGTTAGGTTGTTCTCTTAGGTAGAATTCATACTCGCATCTTTTAATGTGTTTGTTGATGAGGAAATTAGCGGGATAATCTTGCGATCAAGGATCTTAGGGTTTTTGATTAAGTTGAGATTAAATATCAATTCTAGTTATTGTTGAAAAGCATGTTTGTGAATGAAAACGATATCCTTGACCAATACTTTCACATATTTGAATTGCTAGCTTTATTTCTTTGTTTTGCTTTTATATTAGTTTAATTACATAAAATTCAGAAAATCCCCCTATTGTTTTATATAGGAAACCGAAACATATTGGCAACCTTAGTCCTCTCTGTAGGAACAATCCTTTCTTTCCCTTGCTATATTATATATTTTTAGTAGTGCGAAAGTAATATTATTTTTGACGCATACGACAGCGATCACCACTGCTAAAAATTAAAACTCTATTCTCGTATATATCATTTTTCTACGTCTACGTAATTAATTAATAAAATTTATTTTTAATTTTCAATTTTTCCATTTTTCTTCCGTAAAGATATATTTTAGAATCCTATTATTGGGGCTGTATCGGCTGGGTTTTAGGGCTGACTAAAGAACAAAAGGGGTCATGAAGTAGTAAATGACATAACCCTTTATTCTATTATTTTCAATAATACCTAATTTATCCTTGATTTGATTAGGGGTAATTATAGTGATTAACTAAATTAGTTATGCTTAGTATATTGATTAGATTTTTTTTTCTTACTTTTTTTGATTTAGAAGAAGGAGAAGGATGATTTTGATGAACCTTTTTTGAAAACCTTGGAAGAAAATGATGAAACGTATCCTTAAAATACTCAGGAAAATCTTATATTCAACTCCCAATATCAATTTTGTTGATTCAAAATCGAGAAAAAATTATGGGTTTTTTTGCAGTTACGGTTGGGATACAACATCGACTCAACCGTGAGCTCGGTTCACGGTTTGAAATTGAATCTCCAAGCCGTAAATAAAGGATTATGGTTGGTAATTGATGAAATCCCAGTCGTAAAATAACTTAATGGCTGGGAAGCGAAGAAGTTCTGGCCGTAATTAAGGCCAGAATCACCTGAGTCTGTATTACGGCTGGGTGAACAAGCAAATTTCACATCCGTGATTGAATATGTATATTTAGAGTTTCGACATAAATACTACGATTGAAAAGTAAAAATACTTTCATTAATTAAACACGTTACAACCCATTATATCTTACTAGATCCGTTACAAATTTGGATTTAATAACACCCCCTAAGATATATTAAGAAGTATTTGAAGACGGGGAAATTAGCTTCGTAGTTGAAATTTGAACCTTTCCATTTTCTTAGTTCCTTCCTAGCTTGAGATAGGACTTCAGTATTAGTTTCACCTCTAAGCTGAAGTTGCTTGC
The DNA here is from genome assembly GCA_023531105.1 of Papaver atlanticum. Taxonomy (NCBI): domain Eukaryota; kingdom Viridiplantae; phylum Streptophyta; class Magnoliopsida; order Ranunculales; family Papaveraceae; genus Papaver; species Papaver atlanticum. The sequence continues at coordinate 258,242 of JAJJMB010014835.1, forward strand.
AAATACGAAGTAAAGCCATATGTTCTTCAACTTTTTTGCGTAACCCAAATACAATTCAACTCTATCACGGTTATTAGGGTTACCTGTTTCACCACAAAAATGGTCAAAAATCTTTCTCCAATAACTAACACTTACTAAACCACACTGCTTTCGTTCTTCCCCTCTTTGGATAGCATAGTACAATTTTTTGCAAAGAGATAAGTCTTCATCCAAAGTAAAGTTGGGTTCATCCATTTTTGAGTATATTGCATTGAGATCATAGCGGTTTTGGTGGAGATTATTGATGTAGAAGGTGTTATTTTGATTTGGGATGGGTGGTTATATGGAGATGAACTTATTTCAAATTTAAAAAAGTGGTTGAACGACTACATTGTTCTACACTGGTGTATAAATTAGTCTTCTAACGGATCTATTTTTCAAAATTCAAAAACTAGCCAATAAGATGTTCTAGAAAAGGAATTTCAGGAACTTACGTCTAGGAAATGGCTATATCGACCTAACCTTAAGTAAGTATAAGACTGTTGGTTTTGGCAATTTCAGAATTACAGTTGGGAATCCAAGCCGTAAATAAGATTTCTGATTTTATGTCAGATTTACGGCTCAGACTCCTAATCGTAAAAGTGTTATACATCCAGGATGTCTAAACATATCGGATGTTCAATTTTTATTTATTTTTTTGGTCTACGAAAAAAGTTACGGCTAGGTGTTTCCTAACCTTAAAGGTACAACAGCTAGGAAACCTAACAGTAAGATATGTTAAGTTTAGGAATTTCCCACTGAAATAATGGGTCAATTTTTTAGAGAACCACAGAGGAAAATACGGATAGGATACCCAACCGTAAAGCGCATTCACGGTTGGAAAACCCAACCATCTTTGTAGCAACGACTAGAAAAGCCAGTCGAGATGGCTGTTTTTTTTTTTTTTTGTTAAGCATTTGTAAGCAGTTACGGATAGGTTCTGGGAATAATTGACCTAGCCGTAACCACCCATGAATTTCTATAATATTGATTTTTAATCATTGTACGTACTTAGATTTAGATATTACACGCTAAGTTAATGTCAATAACTGAAAATAAATTGCAATCTATCCGCCCAAATCCATTTACTACACCATATTGGGTGATTAGGAACTAAAATTAGTAACCAAAATGTAGCGTTATAACGAAAAATTTCAGTTACTAAAATTTAGTAACGGCCATGGTTCAGTTACGAAATCAGACTAGATTTGTAACGTCCCGGTTCATGTTACTACCGGAAACTGCTAGGAAACAATCATGCCAAATTCGCATGTGCAGGGGAACACTCCTACCTATTATTTCGACCAAATTTTGTAACTGAAAAGAAAGTACAGAGATGGTTCAGCCCTTTCTCACTCGCGCGTGACATTTGTCCCACTTCCTATACCGTACTGAACCATTTGGTCCATTTATATCCACAAAACTGCTCTGAAAAAAACCACAAACAAAGTTAGGGTTAAGATTGTTAGGGTTTCGATTAATTCTTTAGTTAGTCCATCTACAATTGATAGTTAGGGTTACGATTGTTGTTTATATTTCTGTAAGATTGATAGTTAGGGTTTCAATTATTGTTTATATCTCTGTAAGATTGATAGTTAGGGTTACGATTTTATGTTTGTTAATGGCTTTCATTTACTTTACTGCAGCTAGAAGCACTAATCTAGGATTCTAGGTCTTTTTTTTTTTTTTTTTAAATGTTACTGCAGCTGCTCTGGTATCATCCTTTTTTCCCCTAATTTTGTTCATTGGGTTTGATTTTTAGGACAGTTGGTTGTAACAGAAATTTGGGTTTCCAATTATTTTCGATTTTGACTTGTTTTTAGTGAGTATGAAACTAAGAAATCAAGATAAACTGTGTTTATTTAAACCTAAATCCAAATTCAAGATAAATTTATTTGTTCTTTTTTTCCTATTTAGTTTGAGTTATAAAATGCTTGGATTAGTTCTTCCAAAATTAAAAATGGTTAGTACTTTGTTGTGATTTTTTAGTTATTACAGTTGTAGGGTATCAAACGTGTCATATATGGTTGATAAGGGCTGGATGAAATGTGCGCGTAATTATGTTCAATACATAGAAGGTGTAAGTTCATTCATAGAGTTTGTTCGTAAAAATGGTGGTGGCAGAACGATATTCTTATGTCCTTGTAACAGTTGTAAGAATGGTAAAGGACCTATGTCCCTAGGTGAAATTGATTATCATTTGCTCGAGAATGGTATTCAGTTGACCTATACAACGTGGCGTTTCCAAGGGGAAAAGTCACATAAAGATAAACCTAGAAGTGATAATGTAGGAATTGCAGTTGAAAACGTAGGAATTGGAATTGACAATGTAGGAAATTTAGCTGACAATGTAGAAGGTTTTGCTGAGAATGTTGATCCTGCTTGTAGTGTAGATGAGAATGTTAGCGTATACAGTAGGGTTCAGCAGCTGCAAGAAAATAAAATAAAATTTTATGAGCGCACTAGAGAACCTTTATATCCTTCATGTCCTAAGGAAAAGACACCATTGTACGCTATTAAACTGAATAATATAAAGACCCAATATTGATTTTCTGACAATAGTTTCACTGCACTCTTAGAATTGTTTAAGGAGTTGCTTCCTAATGGAAATACACTGCCGTCTAAGTTCCATGATGTACAAAAGTTATGCATGCATCAATGATTGTATTTTATACTGAAAAGATCATGCATTATTGGTTAAGTGTCTGGTGTGTCAAGAACCTATGTATGAGAAGGACTTTAATGATGAGAGGAAGCTTACACAAGTTGCTCGCAAGACGTTAAGACATTTTTCGTTGATAAAGAGGCATGAGAAGGACTTTAATGATGAGAGGAAGCTTACACAAGTTGCTCGCAAGACGTTAAGACATTTTTCGTTGATAAAGAGGCTGGAAAGGTTCTATAGTATACCATGGATAGCAGCGGAAATGTGTTGGCATTCGAGAGCACAGTCAGATGGAAATGTTATGCGTCATCCAGTCGATTCTTCAGCCTGGCGATATGCGGATGATTTTTTACCGGCGTTTGCTAACGAACCAAGGAATGTAACATTAGGGATATCAACTGATGGATTCAACTCGAATGGGTGTTTCGGTCCTAGTAACAACTGTTGTCCTGCCTCCTTCGTTGTGCATGAAGCGAGAGTTCGCGATGTTATGTTTGCTCATATCAGGCCCAAGAGCACCAAGTAAAGATACCGATGTTTACTTGTAACCATTGATAAAGGAGTTGATACAGTTATGGAATGAAGGTGTTATCACATAAGATTCTGTGTTTCTGATGAGAGCAAGATTATTGTGGGCTGTGACGGATCAGAAAATCTGGACTTCCAGCAGACCGGGTTTCAACTCACTTGGCAAACTCTGACTCTCCAATACCCCAATCGAGAAACTGGACCTTCAAATTTTTCAAAGCAATTCTAATTTACCATGCAAATGTTCATCGACTTACCAAAAACTGCTTTATAAGCAAGCACACATGCTTTAATACTTCAGAAGTCATAGAATCCTGCAAATAAATTTTCATTTTTATGAGGAAACAATATCTCTCAATTACTAGACACCATTGCCAATGGTGAAGGATGACCAGTTGCCAATGGTGAAGGATGACCAGTTGCCAAAAATAGGAGATGGCCAGTTGCTAACTCTAACAGTTAAGTTGCTAACTCTAACAGTTAAGTTGCTAACTCTAACAGTTAATATGGCCAGTTGCCAACCCCAATAATTAATACAGCCAGTTACCGATTCTAACAATTTATATGGCCAGTTGCCAAAAATGGGAGAAGGCCAGTTGCCAACCCCAATAATTAATAAGGCCAGTTGCCGATTGTCAAGGTTGCAATAATCTCCGAATAGATGGTATGAACTGCCAAAACAACAACCAACACTTTCAGATGATATGAGCACCCTTGTAGAGTTGTGCTGAACCGCATAGCGGCTACCTACGTACCCTCTCCGTTGCTCGAAGGGATCAAGCACGACCGTAGTTCGTCAACTATTCATTTAGATAATATGAACTACCCTCAACGGTAGCAATTACCTCTTTACTGTGGATGGTATGAGTTGCGTAGCAACAACCACCCCTTAGCCTGGAGTCAATTTCCTTTAACTTTCTCCCATCCCTAACTTGTCAACAACTCTATTCATACAAAACTAAAATTTTATGAAGCGGCGATCACCTTAGCAACATTCAATTAATGAATAAAAAAGTTAAATATCGATACCGGACACCTGTACCTGCCACTTAAAATCAAGTGTAGAATACAATTATCCATCAACACCACCATGTTAGAAAACTAATTGATTCTCTAATTACTTGTAAACAATTAGTTGAAAAAAAGACATCTTCTCAATTTTAAAGGCTACAATGTAACTAACCTCCAAAATCCTACTTAGATTTCAGAAGAGGTGGACAAGCATAAAAGACGAAAGACATGGTATATATCATTAGATTTTGAATCCCATACATTTATAAAGCAGTAAGGCTTGAGATATTGAAAGGAGACAAAGCAATTTCCCTCTTTTGTTAAGATATTCAAATTAATGTCATTCTTTTCAAGTCCAACCACTAGTTATAGTAGTTCCCATTTGAAGGCATTGTGATAAAAGTCATAATCTACTGTTCCTACCATATACACGAATCCACTATACCGTACGGACCAGCTATTAGTCCCTTTCTAAAACAACTTTTCACATTCATATATAGTGCTACGAACTGTGGAAGATACATATTAGGAAGATGAGTAACCTCATTCCATCATGCTCTCTATTTTGATATTTCTTTCCACACAAAACTTAGTCCCACCATCCATCCCAGTTACAGATAAACCAATTGATCATGCTATTGAGACACCGATTCGAAAACAGAAACGAAATGTTACCGTTATCGCACATGAAGCAAACAAAGTAAAAATGACACCGCATCGGACTACCATAAAATGATCACACCAAAATTAAATGTAACATGTTGGTAGACCATACTGGCTTTCAAAACGGCAGTACATTTTTTAATAAAGTTACCCATGTACACACACTGAACCTGGATAAATAGATGAAACATTAGCAACTCCATACACATCTACTCATTCTCAATTCGGGCACCACTTTCAAAGCCACTGCATTTTATGATTAGAAAAAAAAATAAATCAAGTGTACACAATGAACTTGTGACTAAAATGCACACCGTGCCAAAACCCACCAACGATAAAGCGTTATGCTTACTAAAATTCCATTCAAATGTTTACCTTTGTGGCTAACTTCATGACATGCTTAACATCAGTACAACCAAGCAGAAATATTCTACATGAAACCTTAATGCTCACAAAATATCCATTCCTCAGTTCATATTATGAATTTGCATCATCATTTCAAAAGAAACAGTAGGCGGCCTAATAAATAATTAGATCAAAATCACTATTTCAATGACCAAAAAGATATTTTATATAGACATACCGCTATGAAAGTGACAAAACTCCAAAAATCCATTTGCTTCTGAAGTGCTGTATGTTTAGTCTAAAACATAATATTCTAACACATGTTTGTCTTCAGTGATATGCAAGGTATTGAAACCAACCTTAAATTAGCTAAACTTACAACAAACACGCAAGTTAAGGTCGAGCTACAATTTATGAACACCACTAGCATTCACCGCTAACATAAATATTACCATACTGACCATACGATGCGGAATACAGCTCCTTTCGGCAACGGTGTGTTTATGGCAGAAATCTTAAGATGCTAACCAATCTGACAGACTAATGCATATAAGAACATTGAACCAACATTTCCTCGTCACTCCTAATTTATTATGGAACCAAATGCATTAACCTTATTTCATGTCAACAAGGAATAATTATTACCAAGTATAGTTTATGAACAATAGAGAGTACTTAATTATGTCTTGCACTCAACCAACAGAAATAAATAAACGGATTCAAAAGTTAAATGTTGATAAAATAGTAATTTCATGATTCATTTTCTATACCACTTGGACTTAATTATCAACTAGATACTAACCAAATTACGTACATGCTCAAGTTAAAATTCATTAGCTTAGAGCTAAGGATGACCAACTACTTATTCAAGTTCTATCTGAGAAGCACAATAGACTAATAAGTCACATCATTACTACTTGGAAATGAAATATACATCCACCTTGAGCAGTTCTAAATCAAATTAAATAATCAACAGATTATAGTTAACCAAACTACAAGCTGCAACATAAAATTCAAGAAATATAAGGGTGTAATTTATACTAAGAAATGTACCCTCCTTACGGGGCTTTCAACAAACAGTGCTTGTTCAATATTGTTGTTTGCTAGAGGCGCGTTTTCCCTAATTGATTTAAGCTTCTCCCGTAGTTTCTCCGCATGCAAACTCTATTTGGGTGAAAACCCAATATTTTGAGCAACACATCACATCAATTCATCACTGAAGACGACCATAGACAACTCCCTTCTTGGCTGTTTTATTGGCTCAAAACTCATTGCTTGGTTGCTGATTTTTGGAGTCCAACAATAACCCAATCTTCCCCTCTTCATCATCCAACTTGAATGGAAGTTACATCATTCTCTGGAATTCTAAGTTTGAAACTCTTTCCAACTCTCTGACAAACTAATAAAAGACTTCTATAAACCCCATTGAAATGCTAGGACACCATTTCAATCACATGACCCTTCAAATTGACAACCCTAGAATTGACATAAAATACACTTATCCCATACTTAAATATCAGTAGAACTGAAGTATAATCATCCAATTCTATAAAAAGCTAAATTGACATGAACCCTAACTTCTCCGCCTTCCAACAAATTCAATTGGAGGAGAATTTATCGTAAGCACCGAATCCAACATCGGTACCTCAATGTATTTGTGTCTCTACAAAGCTTATTTCTGCATGATTTCATTTAGCTTCTTTAAATTCTTAGTAGCAGAGGAAGGGAAGAGGAGAAAAGAACAAGAAGAAGAAATTCTAAATTCTCTCTGAACTAAATTGCTCATTGATATCTCCGTTTCATTGTGACGCGTGTTTAGCTGCATGGGTCACTATTATAGCACCCAAAGGTTTGAGTAAGGCAGGCTCTTCTATTTCTGCACCTACAGTAGTTATTCAGGCAACCCAAAAGTGTAAAAGACACTCCAGTGTTTGAGTTTTTAGCAAATCCAAATGCACAATTTGGCTAGCGGGTTTAATTAAACCCGAGCAAAAGTTTGTGGCCTTACGGCTATTCACGATTTTCCGGCATTAGGGACTTTAGATGGATGTGTCACTCATGGTTACTATGCTTGTCCGACTTGTGGAGAAGGAACAGTTTCTGAATATCTTTCGTTCAATAAGAAGATTTGTTATATGGGACATCGAAGATGGTTGCCGGAAAAACATAAGTATCGAGATGATACAACCAATTTTCCGGGAGAGGTAGAGCACGGTTCAGCACCATGGCCACTGAAAAGGTTGTAGGTTCAAGAGATTGTAGTTAATATCAGAACCAAGGTTGGTAAGGGAAAACAACCATCGGTAGCAAGTCGACTAAAACGTAAAAGAAGATCTGAAGGTGAAACTGAAGATGATGTTGATGTAGAAGCTGAGGTTCTTGACAATTCCTTATTTTCTCGAAGATCTATTCTTCATGATCTGCCAAACTGGAATTCAAATCCGTGCAACATGTTACAAATGTTATGCATACAGAGAAGAACATAACTGAGCATCTTCTTAACACGAACATGGGTGGAAGCAAGTCAAAGGATGGTCCTAATGCACGCAGAGATATGGAAGCAATGGGGCTTACAAAGAAGCTATGGTTGAAAGTGGATGATGTGACTGGTAAAAAAACAATGGAAGATGCTCCTTTTGCAATGACGAAAAAAGATAAACTTGCATTTTGTACTATTTTGAAGAACTTAAAGGTGCCATCTGGTTTTTGTTCCAATCTTCGCAATAACGTCAGCCTTGATCCTCCTGAGCTAAGAACTTCAAGTTTCATGATTACCATGTCCTCATGAAACATCTGTTTCCATTACTAGTTCATGGATTACCTTCACTACCTAAAGATTTGCGGATTGCTCTTCTTCGGATAAGTTTTTTTTTCAAAATTTTGTGCGTGAAGGTGATCAACGGAGAACAACTTTTAAAAGCAAAAGCTACTATAGTGGAAGCAGTATGTGTATTGGAAAAATACTTTTCTCATTCCTTCTTTGTTATAAGTATCCACTTAATGGTGCATCTAGCTGACGAAGCTTTGATCTGCGGTCCTGTCATATTTAGATGGATGTATCCCTTTGAGAGGTAATTACCAAAACTTACCTTGCTATTTAATGTGTAACTTGAGTGTTGTGTTGTCATTACTGAACTTTTAATTTTTCTTAACGATATTTGTAGGTTGATGAAAGGTTACAAAAGTTTGATGCGCAATAGAAGGTACATCAATGGCTGCATTGCAAGAGGCTATGTATTGCGAGAAGTTAGCTTGTAATGTATGGAAGACGTATCAAATGATGGTGGTGGTACTCATAAACATACTCGATAGGCCTTTCTAGATGATGATGATGAGTTTGCTGATGAGATTCCTTTGAGTACTGCTAAACCTATTAATTTAATTCATGTACAGTTTCAGCAAGCTCGTAGGTGGCTTCTGTCTAAGACTAAGTATGTGGGAATAGATGAATGTCAGAGGTACAACTTGTTACATTCACACATGTTAGATGTTGTTTGATTATTATACAGTTGATCTAATTATCATTGATATGTTCTTTGATTGTAGGAAGTATGATTTATATGTGAACAACAACAACTTTAATAGTCAGAAAAATCTTTCTTCCAAGAATAGGCCAAAAAGCTTTGTCTTATGGTTACGCGATGAGGTATTATATATATGTTAGCTTCAGAATTGCTTTTTCCCCTAACATATTGTGGTTTTGGTTGTGCAACTGAGACACATGTTCTCTTACAGATGGTAGAAGCCATAGATACAAATTCAGTACTTTGGAAATAGTGCAAGGACCCGTCTTCAAGGCGCAGTCGTACAACAAATACCAATCCAATGGCTTTGCTTTCAGCTCTCATGATTACAAGGAGGGTTTTGTAACACAAAACAATGGTGAGTATATGAAAGACATTACGAGACATAGAGCAAAGTCCACGGACAGAAATTTGGTGGAAGCAGAAACTACCTATTATGGTGTCATTACACAAATTATCAAGTTGAGCCATATGGAATTCGAGGAAGTTGTTTTTTACTGTGATTGGGTCAGAGTTGAAGATAAGAGTAATGGGTGCAAAGTTAATCCGATCTCAAACTCGATAAAGGTCAACTTGTCTAAGCTGCAAAGCACTAAGAGGGTGATGGATGAGCCATTTATTCGTGCATCTGAAGCGACTCAAGTGTTTTATTAAAAGGATCTTGATGAAGTGGGATGGTTTGTGGTATTGCATTCACAACAACGATTAACTTGCGCATTAGATCAACTAGAAATCCCTACTAGTTATCAGTCAGCTCTTACCGACAATGAGAACTTGGAAAAACTTCTATGTGTCGATATTGTAGTTTAGAATTATGTCTGCAATCATTGCAATTTGTGTGTTGTATTTTTGATTGTGGTCCTTTTTTTATCAGTTGCACATTTTTAGTAGGTTCTTTTTATTTAAGAAGTTTGATTGCTCTGTTTTATCATATCACTTGCACTATGGATGTTTGCATTTCTTTTACACATGGATGTTTGTTAAATGCTATTTGACAGGTTACTGTGGCAGCAATGGTGGTAGATGAAAATTAACTTCCCATTTCTCCCAATACAACTAAGCTCGGCCACCTGAAGGGAGCTTTGATTCGTACTCATATCCCTGTCTCCAACAAAACTTGGAGGAATATGCCGGATAACTACAAAGATGATGTAGGTAAATACTTACCTCAATCTGATTTATGTCAAACTGTTGTTTACTTTTTTTAGTCAGTATGCCATCAGAACTGAAGCTCTGTTTTTTCAGATAAAGGGGATGGCTTATATATGGAGGAGATTTAAGTATGAGTTGAGAAGAGACTATTATGATCCATATAACACCTATGAAGAAAAGATTGCTCATATTCCTCCAACTGTAAGAGAAGAGGACTGGATAGCATTATGTGACAATGAGAAAATGAAGTCTCATTGAAACGTATAGAAGATCATAAGAAGAAAAAGAAAAGATATGATTATACTCATACGTTTGGTCGCAAACCTCATAGTATGGTAAAATCTGAACTGGTATGTATATTACCTCAATCTATTTACTTTTATGAATTGATACAATCTGTTTACAATCGTGAGACAATTTATTGACAAGATTACTTTTATGAATTCCTTTTATATTTCGACAGTCTGTTGACAAGATGGTGTAAATGTAGTCAATTGATTGATACTAATCGCCTCATCCTATTTGTAAATTTAGGAGAACGAGAATCCTGGAGTAGATATCACTACCTCTGACGTGTGGATTAAAGCTCATACAGAAGAGGGTGGGAAAATTCTACATAGTGCGCAACCATACTATGTGATTCAGGTTATGCTTTATTTCTGTCTACTTATTGTTCTGATTCATTCATTCCATCTATGTTTAAAAAATGTGTGCGGTATTACAGGATAACCTTAAGAAGGCGCAAGAAGAGATCAAGGAAAAAATATATGCGGGTGAACCTGTAGATGAAGTGGATGCATTGATTAAAGCATTTGGAAAGGATTCTAGGGGACGGGTTCGTGCTATTGGTCCTATTTCTCGTACACAATATGATTATTTTGTTCCTCCGCATGCCAAAGTTGCTGAATTGAAGTGCAAGGATGAAGAGCTTAAACATGGGGTGAAGGAGTTAAGTGACAAGAGGGAGATTTCGCTTGAAGGATTTGGATCCTTATGTCACATTGTGAAGGACATCTAATATGGACAGGCATTATATATTGCCTCGAACCACTTTGATAATGCACACGGTCCCACGTATTCACCAGCTCAGACTGCTTCAGCTGGTCAGAATAGTTCACCTTGTCAGGCAATTCCACATGAAGGCACCATGTCACTAGCTGTATCAGTAGTAGGCCATGATGCGGTGTGATGTTCATTGTTGAACTTGAATAGTGAGGCCATTGTTGTTGGTAAAGTTTGTACTGGTGAATTTGGACGTATGGCTCACGGCTCATCTGTATCTGATAATCATGCAAAGGTGTTGTTAGAACAAATACTATTTCCAGCCGAATTGACCATAAAATCTAACCAGTCTGTGAAGAACTTTTAAGATGTTGGAATTGGAGGGTTTGTGGTTCATCCAAAAATTTGTATCCGATATGATTATAAAGGTTTATCTGTCTTTTTGGAAATAATAAATTTGTTCATGGATATCTCAGCTATCAGCCTATGTGTATCATCCTTTCTGCTATTATGTCAGCCATTGCAGCTGTGCTTAAGGGAGATTCTCATAAGAAAGTACTTAATTTTAACTGAAAATGACTTTGAATGTTGATATATATTTTGTATGAAGAATTTTAATTTGTGTATGGATGTCATTTTTGTTGTGTATATGTGTTTGTAGTTGTGCAGGTAACTGCAGTTAAGGTTTCCTGAAACGGCAGTAGCCACCCGGGGAATATCGATCCCTGGTAATTACTTGATTTGTTTCTGCTTGTATTATTTAGTTAAAATTTATGGATATAGTATTACTTGATTTGTTTATGCTTGACTGCAGTAAAGGTTTTAACCTTCAGTTTACACTTTCTTGCGAGGAACGACGCTTAATGATCAAATTGCTGCTGGATTATGCTGTTGGTGACCTTCATCTGGTAAGTTTCTTTTGTGATCTTCTTGACATCGTGAGCAACCATGTATCTGTTGTGACATAAGAGTAATGAGATGACAACATAATTGCAATTCAGAAGCTGAAATGGATAGATAACAACATCAGAAGAACTAGTGCACAAGTGTTGGTTTGCTTTCAGGTTCTGGTGAGAAAAAGTTTCCTTCACTGCTTTTGCAGAACTTTAGCCATCTCTGGTGGTGTCTAATCATGTTTGATGAATAACTGGAGAATAGGGCATCGGGTAATTAACCATACAATTTCTTCCATTTTGTTGCAATAGAGACACTAAGTTGTATCAGTACTCAATCTTGTGTATTACGTGTTGTCTTGTCTTATGAAATCCAACAGGTTCAATTTTTATCTCTTGTGTCAATATGGTATTATTTTGCGAAACTTTATTATCTAAATCCATTGTTTTCTTGCTTGCAGACGAAGCAGTTATCAGGATTGTTGTGTACAAGCGGATATTGAATTAGATAAAGAAATAAGTGGATTCGGGTAATCTTATTAGTATTGATGTATCTCTTAGATTTGTAGATGAGAAAAGAGTCGTCTGCCTATACTTAGCAGTTATGAATCATCTGACATTTGAACTCACCATGAACCTAAGTATCATTGAACAAATAGATAAACATATAAAATAATTCGATCAAGGTTTGCTTCACATTTTGTAGAATGAATGTTTGGATGTCTAGTAGAGTGACTTCTTTTGATTGGAGAATGAATGTTTGAATGTAAATGTTTGAATTGGATTGAATGACAACAATTTTAGGGGGATAGGGTACTTGCAGGGTAAAATAAAAGGGGTGTGGAATTCATTTTGACTAGGTCAATGGAGACCAATCTTCTTCTTTTTTTGTTGCAAAAAATTAGCAACGACCATAAAGTATTACTAAATTTTTACCAGGTTAATAGGAGTCGGTCAACGTTGACCTAGTCAAAACATTAGTAACTCTAGTAAAAATTTAGTAACGGCAATTTCTCGGTTACTAAATTTTTACTATAAAACTAAAGTTGGTCAACGTTGACATAGTCAATATATTCGCAGCACTACTAAGAAAATTAGAATTGTAGCGCCCCCAAAGCTAGCAGCTGACTAAACCATTAGATTAACTAAATAAAGAGGCACTAAGAATCCAAATCATATACTTAAGCATTCAATTAAGAAATCTGCTACAAAACTTAACCCAAAATTTAGCCCCGCTCTGAAATATATAAATACAAGAATTCCTCTCAAATGATACATATACAATAGTCATTTGGTTTACAAATAAAGTATACAACGTAATAAACATATCCGAAGTCAACCAACTAACGGACTCAACTCCTCGAAGCTTCCGCTGCGCAACTCTGATCTGTCTCTGAAACTGAAAGTGGGAATGGGTGAGCACATCATCCCTAAAAGGGGTGCCCAATAGAAATAACATCTAACTTTCAAGTAATCATTGAAAACTGATGAAACACGGGAAAACAGTAAAACATACTGTAGAAACATCCGTGTAATGGTTCTAATCCCATTCATGGTACTATACCTTTTATTATCACTCTTTAGCATAACTAAGGTTTAATAATTCAATTAGGTTGGTTCAATAGTCCATTAACTAAGTCTTATGAATATCTACAACTTTGTAGAAGAAACCAAAGGTCAAGTCGGACTATAAAGAGTATAGGAAAACTAGTCTTAAGCCCAAGTCCACTAAACCATCCCATTAACCTAAGTCATGGTCCAAATGAGTCAACTAATAGTCTCCAACGGTCATAGGTCAAGTAACAGTCAACGTCAGCAAAAGGTCAACAGAGTAAAGGTCGGGTCAACGGTCCAAGTCAAAGGGTTAACCCGGTCAACGAGCCAAACAGGAATCGGTAAACAGGGTCAGCACAGGATTGACTCAGTCAGATTGACTAAGTCAGCTAGAGTAAGATACCTGACTAGGCTGAAAGGTACAAGGCCTAAACCCTTGCACAGGCCAGAGACATTGCTCAGGCCAAAGAATACAAGTGCACAATCATTGTGCAACACAACTCTACAACTCCAATTTCTTCTTCATTCCTTCAATTCTACCAGATTATACAACTTCATTTTGAATCATTTCAATCATACATTCAATGCATATAAACTTCATGACTCACTTTAAATTCAAATATAGATTATCTGCAATTGCAGCTCTAAGCAAAACTCAGATCATCTCATCTTAAACACACACAACACCACCATTCTCAACAGTACAACACATTCCTCTTATTCTTATCACAGTTACTACACTTATTGGCTGAACCAGACTCGACTGCACTTATACAGATTAACTCAATTCCAATCATTTCAGCCATCAACAACTCATCTAACTTATGTCCTTGCAATATCATCTCTTCAAACTCCATCCAAGTTTCACTCACCTCAACAATGTTACTACTCAGCTATACCATAACACTATGACTCCATCTGCACTTTAGTTGAGATCACACTCACTTCATGTTACTTACAATTTCCTCCACCAGCACCACTAGTAACTCCATCATCCCCTGCACTAAATCCATACACACTGTAGCTCCACCTCAACAATAATTTAGCTTCAACATAACACCACCAGTTCAATGCCACCAACAATATGCACACCTGTAACAATTCATATATCTTCTAAACATCACCAACGACTATTAAACCCCCAAACAGATCTCAATTGCATCAATTAATATCACATCATCTACAACTGAAATTCAAACTCTAATTCTTCAATGCAACCCCATTTGTGTATCAAACAAACTTAACTTGCATTCCCAATTAATTCACAGAATCCCTAGTTCTCTTCATGCAACTCAATTCAATAAGAAACCCCAATTATAGAAAACAATTACACAAACCCATCCTTCTACTTACTGTAATCCAATCATACATTCTATGACCTTAAAGAAAGTCAAAACATAAGAAACCTTAAATTACCTTTTTCCTCAATCTTTCTGTGTTTGTATTAACACCTGAATAACTCCACCATCATCAACTGTTCTTGAATCTGATCTACTCTTCTCAAATCGCCACTCAAATGAGCTTCAAGAAAATTCCAGAAAACCCTAATTCTAATTTGAGGAAGAACATGAAACCCTAATTCCAATTCATCAATCTCATCTTCAAAAGAAACAACCTTAACTCTTAACTCGTGACAAACCCATCTTCAATCAGATTTCTAAACCTTCAATTTCATCTTCAATTTCACACAATCCCTCAATCAACTCAAGAAACCTAGCTCTTTATTCAATTCTAAAAACAACTCCACAGTTTCGATTAACTACAACCCTTTTAATCTTTCATCTTTATCAACTCAACATCATCATCAGTTACACCCAATCCTAAACTCAGAAACCCTAATTCATCTTCCCCCTGATTCACGACAAAACCCTAAAAATCCTTAATCTTCCCCTTCCTGAATCACATCGACATCACCTCCATCACCATCTGAATAGTTTCATCAATCAAAATCTCTCTAACCCGCTCTCAAATTCGAACAGAGAAGAAGAATGAAGAAAGAAGAAGAAATAGAAAGAAATGAACTTATCTTCTCGGTCTGGGGTCGATAAGACCAATCCAAGATTACTGAGGCACCCAACGCTCTGGATAAGGGCTGTCAAGTCGGTTTGTCTACAAAATGACTAATCTGCCATTCATACTCATCCGATGATTTCTTCTTCGTCCAGTATCCGAATGACACATTCGAGAAGTCCATTCTTCCTAACTTTTCGAGATCTATCCAATGGTACTAGTTTCGTATCTAAATCGTTGTTAGATTAATTCCTATTAATTAAAACATATATTAACTAATCGAGTCATTATCGACTAAATCGTCTCTTGATCATATCTAGATCAACTCTTGACCGGTCTAATAGCGTTGACGAGCTTGAGGGTCTTTACAAGAAACGGCCAGAAAGCAGTTACTAATTTTCATTTAGTAATGGCCACGTTTCCGTTACGAAAACCGTTGCGACTCCAGATTAGTAACGACAACATGTTCGTTACTAAATTTTGTTTTACCCTTGTTGTAACGGCTTATTTATGTTACAACCCCATTTAGCAACATCCTATTTCAGTTGCTAAACGCCCAATATGGTGTAGTGATTACCAACTACCAAAATACTAAATAATCAAAGCCTTAGATAATAAAAATTCTGCAAAATATCCACTGCATCTCCATAATTCATTCATCTGAATCTTCATTAGATCCCGATGACTCACCCGATACCGATGCGTCATTAAAATCCTCATCCTATTTCCCAACATCTTCTGCAACTTTTGTCAGGGTCTGGTATACCCTTAACTCGATCCGGAGTACTCTTTGTTCAGACACCGTTAATATCTCACTCATCAATGCTATAACTCATGTCCTTGGCCAACCACTTAACTCATTAAACCTATTTTTATATCAAATACCTGAACTCTAACTATTCGTATATTATTTTTAAAAAACATATAGAAACATAAAATTAGTAGTGTAGGTACCACCATTTCATATCTATCCTTGCAATAACTTTTATTCTTCTTCGAACTTGAACTCTCTCCCTATGTTTGGTGTTTCCTCGATTCCGCATCCATGTTTTTTACGCAAGGATGAGACCACCCTTGATAGCATTCCATGTAACCTGCATCCACATCGGAAGTGCCATGAAAAGCTTCAAGCCATAACTAAATTAAGAAAATAACATATATAAAATTTTAAAATTAAACTTATTACCTTTGCGGCAAATACTCTTGCATCCCATGAAGTTTCGTTTACCAAACAAGATGGATCGATCTCTTGGCTCACCCCAAGGTCTCCCATTCTTCTTTGGAGGTAATAACCGCATATCATCAATGACTTATGTTGTTGTAGCCTTTGGTGTATACTTCTTCTTCTCCTTCTTCTCCCCCAACTACGGCTTTATCCTTATCAATAGCAACAATACTTGTTTCGGTCATTTATTCTTCTTCAATCTCTAGATTTGGTTGTTGGGTAACCACTGTTGCGGATTCAGCCGTTTCTTCTTGAGTTGCGGTAACAATGGCAGTTTCACCCGGGTATCTTTAATATGCACCCTAATGGTTTTTCGTGAAGAGGAGTCAGAGTCGAGGAATTATAAGGTGTTACATTTTGTGTTCTTTTCTTCTTATTCTTCTTCTTCTTCTTCTTCTTCTTCTTCTTCTTCTTCTTCTTCTT
>JAJJMB010014835.1:275264-342819 GCA_023531105.1 Papaver atlanticum
TTCTTCTTCTTCTTCTTCTTCTTCTTCTTCTTCTTCTTCTTCTTCTTCTTCTTTGCTCTGTTCGGTAGATGCATTTAACAAAGTTCAATACAAATCATATAGAAAATAGTATTAAGATATTTACAAACAAGAAAAAAAATGGGAAAAAAGTTACAACTATGGCTGGGAAATTGGACATGACCAATCTGTAACAACACATACGGCTGGAATATTTTTGGATTTTCAAGTCGTAAAAGAGATACACGGCTGGGAATTTGAACACGATCCAGCCATAATACCTTTTATAACTAGGATTAAAGCGTTATGGCTTGGTTGTTTCCTATCATGGTTAGAAATACCTAGCCGTAAACCTGACCGCTGGATTATTTTTCTTCAAAATACAGGACCTTACATGGATGGGAAAACCTAAACGTATAAAAGAATTTACGGCCATGAAGTTGAAATTTCCAAATAGTTTATACCAAATTATGTCTAGGAGATATTATTATTCCAACTGAAATCAAACAATTACCACTGGGAATATAAGAACTTCAAGTCGTAAACATTTTCAGAAACCGTTTTTCAAACCTAAAAATTTCGAACCGAACAAAATTATCATACAGAAGCATAAATAAAGAGTGGGTTTTTCAATTCATACCTTATGGCAATCATTTCAGGATTATTAGTTCCTGAATGAACACCTTCATTCATTGGTTGTGGATTTTCAGGTTCATCTTCATTTGAAGATCATGATGGTGAATTTGATGCTGCTCCATCAGTGGGTTCTTATCGATTCTTCTTGTTGTCTTTTATTTTTGTTCTCACCATGATTTATAAAGAATTTAATCGACGATGAAAGTTTTTTAGAATCGGAGATTAATCGTCGTCGAGTTGGAGAAGAAGAAGAAGAAACAAAAAGAGGAGAAGAAGAGAGAAGATGGGAAGAGGAAAGACTTAGATTTATTTTATTTTCTCTATCTTTTTATTAAATTAAATTAGTTAATGGGAGGGCAATAAGGTAATACCCTATATTAGTTGAGGGCATTTCTGAACTTTTATATAAATTAGGCCTCCCCATATTTAAATTTTGGACATTATAATCCAGTGAAGCCCCAAAAACTATTGGGTTGCTGCCCCAATAATATGATTCTTATTTTATATAATACTAGCAAAGACGCACGTGCAATGCACTTGCCGACTTGCCGTTATATTACAAAACTTATAACAGCGGGAGTGACAAACTAAAACACTTTTTGCGGAAAATCCGCCTTGAAAAGCAGTACATTATATGTACCAAGGCACCAAAATCCAAAAGATCACTAATTGACCTCCATCAATGTTACTTTGTTTTTGTACTCCAAAGGTACCTCAATCTGCAACAAAAAGTTGCAACCAATCAACTATTTGATTTCAAGAGAGAGAGAGATAAGTGAAGCAAATTGAAGAAAAAGAAAACAACAACAAGCTACAAAGTTGCCCAGTTTCCGTCTATGGCAATTATCGAAATAAAAGCAATACAAATTATAGTTTCACAATTTTATCTGTTGTAATCAGTTAGAATAGACGTGATTTACATTTCAGTGAGGGAAAAAATCATATGAAGCAGATACCAGAGTTTTAGATGAAATCAGAACTAAAACAATAGAGGAAAAGAAAAAAAACATTAAACAAAGAGCAAACACAACAGTTAAAAAGACAGATCATCAAACTGAAAACAATAAAAAGGATTACAACATAATTTTGTATCAACCTAAGTTAAGAATGAGATACGAAGAAACATATACAGTCGTAATGAACTGTTCATCAGTTTAAGCAGCAAATGTTATGTTGAAGTAATCCGCATATTGTACTCTATCACTAACGCGAGCAATAACAAATAATTTAACCAAGAGATTGTTATTGTTAGAATAGACCAATAATTAGGCCAGTAAACATAATATATCAGGAATGTAATATCTCCTTTGATAATGATTAAACAGAAGATTGGTGAAAAATGCAGGAAGAAAAAATAGAGAAAGAAATCAGGCATAGGCAGATACACCAACAGGAAAAAAACAACAACACAATCCTGGCACTAACTTAAACATCACCTAGATTTTAGTATCTATAAGTTCGCTGCACTTTTTTATTCTAATGGAGATGAATAAGAATGTACATTAATTGATTCCTTCGCCCACATGAGTTACATCCCACTTACACCCATGTAGGAAATAATAATAAAGTAATGATCTCTGTCATGATAATCATCATGCATGGAGGAGTTAGTCCATGCAAGATGAAAACAACAATCATCAAAGCGCAACTCTCAAGTCTCAACAACCCCATAAATGATGTGATTTTCTAAATAGATGTTATAAATGGCCAAAATGATAAGAAAATCATATTTCATATGAAATCATTCTTAGAATGTTACCGAGCTAGTTCTAACATTGATTCTTGTCGAGATTGCTCTATGAATCTAGTACTACAGCAGACCCGAGCTTCCATTACCAGCTCTTGCTTCAACTGAAACCCAAAACTGAACTAAAATTACCAACCACAAAAAATTCGAAACTTAAGCTTTAAAATGTAACCTAACTGCTACTTTCCGATGTTTCCATGTTATTCTACTTCAACCTTATATTTTTCTAACCAACCTTACATAATGACTTATCTTTCATAAACACTCAAATTTTGTGCCACCTTCTAAGAGGTCGAGCACTACTATCCAAATTTTCAATTTGAAGTAAAGTTCACATGCGAAATTAGTAAATGAATCTAAATAAAATCAATTGGGATGATACATTTTATAGAATTTAGTTCGATAACATGCTAAAAGCACAAATTATAGATTTTAGGTTTCCCAAATTCGAATGTCGAAAAATTTATTCAAAAGAAGAAAAGAAAAATCTCAAATTCAGGTTGAACCTGTTACAAATTCATGATCCATCTTACTTAATCTAAGTTCCGACAGATAGCTTGATGTTTAAAACCTCCAAAATTATGAATCCAAATCATCTGAATCTACACCCAACCACACCCAAAAGGAAAATCGAAGCATAAATGAGATTATTTTGTGACCGAAGTCAACTAAAGTATGGTGTTGATAATCAGAAATGATTTTGTGGCGTTATTTGTCGAAAAAAAGGTGGAAGTTGAGGTAGAAGAGGTTGCTGGCTATTCTGGACAAATAAATGATAGAAAATGAAAACGCGGGGGTACAACAACCACACCCAACTTTTTCTTTCGGCAATCAGTATGAACTAAACTCCAATATAATTCCGAGAGCAACAACTTAATAAAAATCGATCAAGGAAAGATATCACAGAGCTTTATCTCTTTGTCAACACAATCAGTAATCAAACAGATATTTGTCCGTGAACCTGTTTGGTGTGAGAATAATTTGGATGGTACCAAAAACCAATATCCAAGTATCAATCAAATTTTATCCAATAAACAAGGTCGGATTTATCAACTGTGATTGATAAACGCACAACCTGTGATATTTCAATTATAAAAAGAAAATATAATGCGGAAAAGAAATAACACAGACACCAGAAATTTTGTTAACGAGGAAACCGCAAATGCAGAAAACCCCCGGGACCTAGTCCAGACTTGAAAACCACATTGCAAAACCTCTACAGACTCTAGCCTACTACAAGTTAAATTCAGACTGGAATGTAGTTGAGCCGTAACCAAGTATCACACAGATTAAGGTACAATCGCGTTCCTTACGCCTCTTGAATCTCACAAGACCCTGCGCACTTGATTCCCCTAGCTAACGTCCTTTATAGCCTAGGAGTTGCTACGACCCAAAGTCAAAGACTTATAAACAAATCTGTCTCCCGCAGATAAGTCTATTCTATTTTTGGTTTTCGTCTTTAGATTCAAAGATCAAGGTGAACATGAAACATAACTAATAATCCGGTCTTATGTATTCCGAAGAGCATCCTAGAATATTAGTCTCCTCACAATAACCTAACTGATTTACAGAAGAAGTTATTGAGGAATCACAAGAGTCTCAGACGAAGAACTGTTTTGATTACTTTTTATATCTTACCTATGGGAGATAAATCTCGAGATAATCTTAGAGAATATTAAAATCAATACGATAAAATAGTAAGATTAGGATATGCAACTACAGAGAAAATAGTTGGACTTGGCTTCACGAATCCCAAGCGAAGTCTTTAAGTCGCTAAACCTAGTAATGGTTTTCAGAAGAACTAGAAACCTAGGTTAAGAGAGAATCGACTCTAGTTTGCAACAAGGACACACGGAAGTGTCGGGATTAGGTTTCCCATCTGCTAGAATTTCTCATTATATAGTCTTTCAAATTAGGGTTGTTTACAATCAAAGCTAAGATAGATTGTTAACAAAGCAATCAATGTTCACCATTAGATGAAAACCTGACTTAAGATTCAAGCTAAGTTTGCTTAGAAAATAAGCAATCAATCTCCACCGTTAGATTGTTTAGCTTGATACATACAAATGAAATATACTTATATTCAGATATGGATGAACCGTACCTAAACGTGTATAATGAGTTGGTTCAATAACAGTTAATCGAAGTTAGACATATGAACATTTTTGGCTCAGCTATTTTCATCTAACACTTCTAGACTCAAATTGATAATCAATCAATTTGATAGATGATCAAATATATCTAAATGTTTTTTAAGAGAGTTGTTCAAATGCTCAATATCTCATGGAAATATATGTGAAGCATTTGAAACATATTCGACTTGGTTTGTATATGTACAAAGTATGTATACAAGAACCAATTCATGAACGTAATGCCACGGTTTGCAAACCGAGTTCTCATACCTTAAAGGCATTGAAAATTCATGGACTTTAGTTCGCAAACAGAGATCGCAAACGAACCTGAGTTCATGAGTATGGACAATTTAGTTTGCATACGGAGTATGTGAACAAGTTGTCATACTTGCCGACTTTAGAAACTAACCACTGAGTTCGCGAACTACCATTCCGGACCTTACCTAGTAATGTCGTTCGCAAACATAGTTCGCTAACAACAGTTCTGGACCCATACAGATAAACTCGTTCGCAAACAAGAGTTTCGGACCCAACTAGTATTTCACAGTTCGCATACTGGGTATGCATACTATGTTGTATCCAGACTTTGGTGGTAGTTCTAAAACTCTCGATAATCGATTTGAAACATCCTTAGAAGAACGACAATGGTAATCTTACACATACCGCTATATTCAAGTAATTTTCAAATGATTATTTAGTCAATATGGAATATCCCGAGTTAACATCAAATGATTGTCTCTCACATATCATGTAAGATGTTCAAGGTAATTTTGACATGATCATCTTGACTCAATATTTAGTTCCAACAAATTAATTGTTCATAACTAAAGTTGTCAAGTAGATGATGAAACAATCTAAGCTTTAAACTCATATTTCGATAATAATATTAACAAGATGAACTCGACTCGAAATTTCAATGTGTATAACATAAAGTCTATATAGTATACAACTTAGTCTCATTAGTAGATAGAATTGAATAAACTTCTGAGTGATAGATAAGTTTTAGTCTCCACATACCTTTTGTCGTCGAAGTTCCTCCAAAGTCTTCAGTAGATCTTCTTCATCAAATGGTGAACGCCGTGAAGTCTAATGCTCAACCACACCCTTCTATCCTAATCTGAGACATAGCTATAAATGGACTAGAAATCAAGATATAGTTTTGATCAACTAAATTTGACAACAAACTTGAGATAGCAACGCTTTCGAGTTCAACCGAGCAACGCTTTAACAGAAAACATTATATTGATAGCACAATTTACTATTACATCCTTTGTTTTTAAAAGATTTACATAATTTAGCAAAGCCGAGTGATTTAATTGAGGGTTACTTAGTAATTTATGGGGTCTCCTAACAAAAATACATTTTTTCTTTATATTAGTAAGATAAGACATATAAATATTTACTGAACCACATTTTATCATTTTGATTTGTTCAGTATGTTTATGAACTCGCATTTTGGAATGCTCCCACAAATTGGGGGATACTTTTTATTGCAGTCGACATGGGTTTTCAATGCCGTTTGTTGCAATCA
This sequence comes from Papaver atlanticum, assembly GCA_023531105.1. Taxonomy (NCBI): domain Eukaryota; kingdom Viridiplantae; phylum Streptophyta; class Magnoliopsida; order Ranunculales; family Papaveraceae; genus Papaver; species Papaver atlanticum. The sequence continues at coordinate 281,308 of JAJJMB010014835.1, forward strand.
ACCATGCTGACTGCAACAAAAAGTATCCCTCAACTTCTCTGCCATTTATATAGTGAAATTTATTTTGTAAAAAAATATGATAAATATTATTTTTACTAAAATTTATTTAGAAAATATTCAAAATAGTATCCCGAACTTAATAATGTAATAGAAAAATTTACTTCATTTTATTGTTTAACAACAAATTTAATCTAATGTTTAAGAACAATTTTAATGATAAAATATATACTTAGTAAAATTTAATATATTTATGATAAATTATCTTAAATACTTGAAAACATAAAATTGAATATCAATCTCATTTGTAAGCGTGGAAACACAATATCTTACAGAGGTGGATGAAGCTCCGTCAATTATTGACGTATATAAGATAACTTGAAAGCATGACCTACTCAAGTTAATCCGAATGAGAGGCATAACATTTGTGAATTGAAGTTATTTTAAGCAGCATGGCCCGGGAGCTACACATATTTAATTTAAGATAAAATTATATATATGCATGCATAACAACCTCTCGTCGTTAACGATTATGCAGGGACTGAGCTAGGTGTTATAAAGGAGTGGCTCGCGCCTCCTCTAAATTTTTACAAATTCTCGTAAGTTGTAGTTAATTTCCTTAGTTTAAGGGAAAAATCCAATATTAACCCCCTCCTAAATAATTATTGAAGATCACTCCCAGATATCGTGGTTAAATTCGTTAAAACGTTAGCGTAGTGGAGAGTGGGGTTAGTTACCACTTCTCTTAATCCAATAATTCCAATCACGTTGTGGAGTTACAGTTTATAATAGTTTCTTAATTAGGGATTTAAAATTTATTTGCTATACAGATAAAATTAGAGAAAAAGAAATAGAAAGCTAATAAGAGAGTAACATAATAACCTGTACAATTTTCTCATCTTTATCGTATGAGATCAAAAAAACAGTTATCGGATAATTATAGGTATGTTTTCTTAAAAAAAATATTACTCTAATTTTAAACAATTGAATTGCAAAGTTAATTTTACATTTAAAATGTAGGATTTGTATATTTATGATAATTGATTAATTTCTTAAGTACTGTTTTAAATACATTTCAGGATTAAGATTTTCTTAAATTCTATAAAATGAGTTTTTCAATAATACATTAGGTTTTTTCATGGTTCAAAAATAAATATAGAAAAAAAAAAGTTTTTTTGAACGATTAGAAAGAATTCCTTGAACAGTAGTGGTGATTTTATTACGGCCTATGAATTGGACCCAACCTTTAAGAGGATTTGGACTTTTGACAGTGGCGGTGGTTCTATTACGGCGTCTCAATGTATACACAATACACCAATGATAAATTGCAAAGGCTGGTAGATGAAACTTGTGTCTGACTAAAAGAAAGTGTTTTCATTAGATGCTACAAGATGCTATGAAGTATTATCTATCACTGAAGTGTAATGGTAATGACAAAAGCAATAGCTTTAGTTTGGTTTGACATTTTGTTATAATGGTTTAACTTTGCCCCCTTGTAAAAAAATCCTGATTCCATCCCTGCAATTATGTTGCGCTACTTGTGACTAGAGTTTTTCGTCAATTCAAACTCTAGTTTAGTTATAGATATGAACACATGTTCGAGACTTCTAGATTCAAACTTTAGTCTAGCTATAGGTATGAACACATGTTCTCTTAAAAGTCAACATGTACAGCAGTCATACATCATTTATAAATAATTGAGCACAAGCGACACAAAGAGATTATGAATATAAAGATTGTATACATTTGTTAATAAACATGTTCGAGACTTCGGTATTTAATAATTCACAAGAATTTATCGGTAATGACTAATTTGGAATTGTTAACTAGCTTTTGAGTATGAACGATAAAAAAAGTTACTGCGTGTATTATAATTACCACTATAGCGATAACAAAATCTATTAAGCAATAACGATAAAAAAATCATTAAACAAATATGAAAGTTGGAAGAAACGCTCGACAAGCTAGTTAATGCAATCCAATATTGTGCATATAAATCAAATAAAACCATTAGTACCCAATGACTTCCATTTTCTTACAACTTCTGAGAGTGAATTATATGAAGAGCCATCTTCCCCCACGGCCTTAGTCACCAATATTTGAAGTTCTTTGGCTTTTCTTCTCAACGAGAAACCGCTATCGTCATTGTTTCCTTCCTCCATTATCAACCTGACTAGTCTTTCTATCTCTTCCCTTCCTACAACTCAATTTTCCGTCATCACTTTAACCCTAATTGCAATTCCAATCTCTTCTTCAAGCATTGAAGCATTAATTCTTTGTTCCGCGTATAATGGCCATGCTATCATTGGCACACCGTGGCATATACTTTCTAATGATGAATTCCAACCACAATGAATTAAAAACCCTCCCACTGATGAGGGACTCAATAACTCTACTTGTGGGGCCCATGAAGGGATCACCAAGCCTATGCCGTTGACCCTTCTTTGAAATCCATGCGGTAAATACCCATCAGGGTTGTTCTCTTCACTACCTACGTTGAAAAATGTGGCTGAAGCATCTTTCTCAACCGGTTTCCGAACAACCCATATGAATCGTTTTTGACTCATTTCTAAACCTCATGCCAGCTCAGTTGTTTGCTCGGCTGATAATGACCCACCACTGCCAAATGAAACATAAAGCACAGAATCCTTTGGTTGCTGGTTCAACCAAGTGAGATACTCGTCATTCAGTTTCGCCAACTGTGGTTTAACTAATGGACCCACAGGATATATACGTGGAGTACCTAATTGTTGTAGGATCGGATTATCTCTTAAGGATTGAATTGTATTAGGCTCAATATCCCGACTGGTGTTCAGAAGAATCCCATCAGCTAAGGGAAACCGAGATGCCTGGTTCAAAAACCACTTATAGGCACCTGTCTTTCGATCCCAAAGGGGATCAGGTAGGTCATTTGGTTGAATTGGTTTACAACCAGGGGTTTTGAATTGGATTTTTGAGATCGATAAACTCTTCTTGAACTTGCTTATCAAGTGTGGGAAGATACATCATGAAGGAAAATATATAAGCCGCCGGACAAAAGTAAATGTATTTTGGGATACCGACTTTATTCGCGATATCAAAACCGTCTGTAGAGAAAAAATCAGTAATGAGGATACTTATAGGACTAACAGCAGTATCCTTACTATCATGGCTATTAACAATGAAAGATTCAATCTCTGGAAGAGATTCACGAATTATGGAAGAAAGACGAATTTCAAGGCTGGCGGAATTTTCTACAGATGGAGCAATGTTTTTGGGTGGAAGGTGATAAATTTGAAGAGATTCAGGTAGGGAATTAGAGAGAAGATATTGAGATTGAGCAGCAGAGGCTTTGGTTGAGTATACAAAGAGTGTCACTTGGATTCATGAAAGTTGCATAAACGTTTAGCTAACTCAAGATGAGGAACAAGATGACCCATACCAGGACATGGAAGCATAGCTACATGAGGTGTATGATGATGATCTTGTGTGGTACCCATACTGAATGATGGATCAGTTTCTTTATGTATTTGATTTAGGTTCAGGTTTTGGTTTACAATGTAATGTATTATATATGTATGGTCATGGAATAATGAAAGATAAACATGCGTTCTTTAAATAGGAATATACATGCATTTCCTTCAATTCACATAGTGTTTTGTCATGATAGAATATGGAGTTCTGAAACTACCAATTTTGTGGCAACATAATTTGTAGGTTCCAAATGCAAGGAATATCAAATCAAGTTGTGCCCATTTGCGGACTTAATGACAAATTTTGATTTGGAACAATGTATCAAGTGGCTAAGGATTGCTTCATTATTATACTATAATAAAAACCGGAATATTTGATACCATTAGTGGAATAAATCTGGTATACGGGAGAGAGGGAGAATCTGGCGATTCTTATGCCATTATTAGGCAAAACTAATTATAGATATTAGTGTGACAATGAATGTGCTTAAATAATCATTTTTATTTTTGGGATACTACGTCACATATTCAGTTAAGTTACATCTTAAGTGATCACAAGTTCAGTTATTTAATTATTGATATGATATCTCTATTTTGAAATGTTATTAGAGCTTAACCCGCGCCGCAATGGCACGGGCATGCATCATCTTCGGTAATGCATCAACTGATTATTTTGTTGGAACCGTTACTTAGTCACATTTATTTAGTTGTTGTGTAAATGTGCTATGTTTATGATCTAATTGTGGCAATAATCTTTAACTTTAAAAAGAAATTATATCGCGGCTTTAGATCTTAGCTGCCACCAAAATTTATATGAACCTGATCATTTCTTATTATGCTGACCATTTTTTATGTTAATGTTGTTTTAGTCCGAGCATAAAGCTATGTGAATTGTGCGCCTCCAGGTTCAAATTTCCAGTAAGAACGAACGAATTTTATACATCCATAACTTATAACTAAAAATTGCCAAGTACCAAAAATAAGTTTTGGCAAAAAACACAATGATGATGATGTGAAACATGGTTAGAACACAAACTAAAGATAAACAAAAGAGAAAAAAAAAATAACGTGGTTCGGTGAGTTATACCTACATCCACATAAGAATCCTTGTAGGAAGAGATATTTTATTGATGCGTTAGATATAATTGTTTTTCTCCGGGTTACAAAGCATCAAATCAGTTTGTGCTTAGGCTTTAGACCTTCAATCGTTCTCATTGGTTGTGTCAATACTATGAACCATCACTACCACTAGTATTAACAACATGGGGTATGGTGGAGACTTCCTGTGGTCGCGTAGACACAGGTGTCATGTCTCTTATATTCTGATTTGAGGGTTCGTTACCCTATCTCATGAAATATCGGTTCCTGCTACCATCACTCACAAACATAAGCTGAATTACTTAAGAATCATGTTCTTCACATAGTTTGCTCGTTTTTCTTCTCCCATTCCGAAGAAAACCTTTGTTTTTGTATATCCCATCATTTTCGTTCAGGCCATCTATCTTTTTCAACTCCCCAAAGAATTGTTTATTGACATCGGCGTCTTGAGTTAGTGACTCACGAGCCATCTGAATCCCCACTTGATTCACCGGATCCAATATCCAAGGATGACGAACGATCCCTTTTTCTTCTAGTGTTACCACTATTTGACTCAGATTGGTTACTTTGTTGTTGATCATTTTTTGTTCAGTGTTATGTTGATTTTCTTCTTCATTTTTTTATACCTTTTCTTTCTCTATCTCTTCTAGATCTTCAGAAAGTGAAGCAGCCCCCTTTCTATTCTCCATATATTCAACAAATATCTCAACTAATAAGTCTAATGAGGGAGTGGTTTTGCACACACTCCCTTCACACTCGGATAAGACAGTAAAAACAAAAGCGACAAGATCTTCAATTTGCACCATCACTTAAAGAAACCCATATAAACAGGTAGCTAAAAATGTAAAATGCTAAAAGTTTAGCGACAATTTCATCAGTTTGTGATAACTAAGTCTATACAGACCCCATCAACATATAAACAACAATTTAAGCGACCATGTATTCAGTTTGCGACAATTAAATATATGAAAAAACGTATTCAGTTTCGAAATTACCATAGCCCACTCATCAAATAAACTTTGCTCACACATAAGCTTGTTGTTGCTATAATCTCATTCAAACCCACTACCAGTAGTTACCATTTCATTGATGGTCATTGCATGTTTTTTCAAAGTCTTGATTCTAGAATTAATGTTGGTAGTAGTTAACCCAGCATTGGGTAATTTCTCAACTAAGTTTTGTCCAATCACTTTCAAGTAGCCGGATTTAAATCATGTGTCACTTTTCCACTTGCCATCAAGCGTAAGTTCCATCAAGATATCAACTAATATGTCATCTTCAACTTGTACCCAATTCCGATAAGGTGTCATTACTTGCCTGTTTACAACCATTTAAAAAATAAAAAACATATTACAGTAAGAGAGAAGAGATTTGATAACTCCAAGTAAATATTTTATACTCATATTATAGCAAGAGAAGAATTGAATACATTTGATAACTCCAAGTAAATGCTTTACTCTCCTATACATGATTTGTGCATTACGCCACATTTATTTCTACTGACCCATCATGTGAGAATGTAACTGCTAGAAGTGAGTAATACCTTGAATAGAAGTAAGATTCAATTCCCGAAAATTGATGACAAAAAATGTACAATAAAGATCAGTTCCAAGAGAGACTAGACTCTAGAGTATATGTCACATACATAAGGAGAAAGGTTATTGTCCTCGCGGATATCTCTATGAACAACTTATTCCATTGTCGTGACAGATGTGTAAGACTAAGACAACACTATGTATTAGATCATTGTTCGGTTGAACCCACCAAGCGTTGGCATGTCAAGATTAATTATCATATTTTAGTTCCAAAAACTCAAGGTCGCTTGATTAGATTACTAGAGTCAACTTCGTTAGGTTATACTAGGAAGTCTAGAAATATTAAGACATACAAGTATTACTCTGACGACCTGGAGAATCCGAAGCCGCATCGATATCAACGAACAGATAATCCTTTTACTCGAGGTTAGTTTACAAGACTTGACTTGTTTCCATATCTATCTACGTAACTTTCAAGTCATTTAGATTGAAAACATAACATGCAAAGTTATATACGAAATATAACGCTTATCTTTTAAACTTCGTAAATGTGACATAGACATAATCTTTGTAAATTGTTACTAGATTTTGTATTGAACTTAAGACTATATTATACCTACAAAAATATGTTTAGTTACATGATTTTAAGAAAGAAGATTTGCGGAACTTGATTCGCAGTTGAAAGGAATCAATGGGAATGGTAGTCCGATTCCTATTGAGGATCTATAGCAGGACCGATCCCGATTGGGGATGCATAGCATGGCCTTGGGGATATATAGCAGGACACATCCCTATTGGGGATTTCTAGTGGAACCGATCCCCATTGCAACATCCTATTTCCAGGTTTCACGTATTCTCTAGGGTTTGTGTGATTTTCGGAATGTGGGTTTGCTAAATATGAAAGTTCAAGATGTCGACATAGTGAAATTTAAACATGTGTAAAATCTTATATCTTATTGTTTAAATATATTCCTTGATACTCAAAGTGAGACCCCTAACTGAAATGTTGGAATTAGAAAAATCGAATACTGGTGCTTATTCCATATCTTGAGCATATTTTCAATTCTGAAAATTCCTTGGTGTCCAAACTACTTTGGTCTATAAATAATGAAGTTTGTTCTTCTTACAAAATTATCTTGAGGCGGGCACTTCATTTTGTAGTCACTGTTGTAGCCAACTAATAGTATTACTTGTAATACTATATTGGAAAGGAGTGTAACCTAATTAGGAGAAATCTCTTACATCCGCTAGTTTAAAGACTTATGTGGGATTAAGAAGCGTCTAGATAGTACCGTTGGTGGGAACCTAAAATTTGCATTGTTATTTTAGTTTTTGATTATCGATTTAATTGACTAATGGTTGTTAAATCTTGATTGCACCTAGTTTGATTATTCTTGAGATCCTTCTCTTCTGACATAAGGTCACTCAAACTAGATCAAGGGATTAACGGTGGTTCAGATCTGTCTTTATATTTGATGTAGACTTGTGATCATCCATTGTTAACAGACTCAGCTCTGTGTATGATCGATCATAAGTGGAATCAAGTTATTTTTACAGGTACATTGAAGAATTGAAGATTTGAAGACAATAATATTTCTTATTGGTTTCCTATCTTTATGATTTACTTCGTGCACATACTTGATCAGCTGGGATCAAACTTAGCGTTATTTATCTTTTGATAGACATCTTATTGCTAGTCGTATAAGATCAATAAACTATAATTTGTTGGTATTCTTCAGTATCCAAATATGATAGTTTGTATACATAGATTTGGTTATCTATATAGTCTAGATCTTGGTAGATCTTACCAAACAAAGGAGTTTCTTAGATTAAACGGAAGAGCCTTTATTTGACTCACACAAATCTCTTCTTTACATCTTGAGATTGAGAGAGCAGTTACCGAATATGGTTTAGTCCTTTACTGTTTCAGAATATTATCCAAAGAAGTTGAGTGCAAAAAGTGTTCAAGGATGGTGAAGCAACTTAAGATAGTGGACTGTATCTTAGGATTCACGTGTCTTGTCCAGATTGGTTGTAGGCGCAGTGATACTGAAGAAACTAGGTAACTAGTGATAGATTACCTGGTGTTTTGGGGTAAAAACTGATTCTGCTGGAAATGGTAAATTGGGTGCGCCGCCGAGAAACGAATCTAAGCCCTAAAAAAATGTACTGCACAGGAGTACCTTATATTCGAGAGATCAATCTGTACAATTCTGGCCTAAACCAAGAAATGGCCATTCAAGTCTTGTTTCGGTCACAAAATGAAGGAGATGGGTTGATCTTGGGGAGGGAAGCGAAGAAGGTGTTGAGATCAGAATGATGAACTATTGAGGTGTGGTTGTTCTATAACTTGTATCAGAATGTGGAACTTGCTTGCGGAATGTAAGCTATAAGTTCTTAGTGTTTTCTGGATACTTGTGTTAATAACACTGTTGGTTGAAATAGATTGAAAATCTATTTATACAAGTCATAGTCGAATACACACCGATCTCATATGAAGTGGAAGTAGTTGAGTGATGGAGAAGTGGAGATCGTGTAGAATGGTAAAAACCACGTCCCTGCTATGAGGGGAAGACTGGTTGGTTTTATTTCCACTACTTCTCTACTGCCACTAACTGTCCGCCTTTCCGGACACTTTCTCGTAATGGGCGTATTGCACACCGCACGTTGTAAACCGCCAGACCAATACCATGATGAACATCCCCCAGTTTGTGACATGTTTGATGCCTCAAGTATTTTTGTAGAAAAATATGCAGCAGACTGCTGAGTGGGTCATGTTTGCAAGACCTAATTATTTTGACCAATCACGCGCAAGCTAGGCGGCAGGCAAGCATTTGTGACAAGTCAAGTTGTGAGACCTGCCGCAACAAAAAAATATAGCTCATAATGCTTTTAGGTCAAATAATTAAGTTATTTGTGAAATCGATATTTGTAAAACATCATTTGTAATCGATATATATAAAGCATCGCTTTTAAGAAAGCAGCTCAAAATAATCGATGCTCATAAAGCGTCGTTGTATAAAGCTTGTTTAAATTAGTCATGGAGCTTAATGTCTTAAAAGGAGCATGACCGGCCATATTCAGGAAGCTGCCAGGAACTATCCATGTATATTAAAGATGAGTCGGTCGGTCCTTATAGGAGGGTGATGGCGGGTAACCATTTTTACATCCTATTGGTCAGCCTAAATTAGATCTAGACCGGTTAAATTGGCTATCCAAATTGATTGGCTGAGATCATTTCCACCAGTTATTGGCTGTCGTTGAATCCATTTAAGACCCATGTAGGCAGCGCAGCTAGCCATCTTTAAGCAGCTGCCAGCAATTATTCAAACAAGTTGCGGATGGGCCGATCGGTTCCCATAGGAGGGGGCGGCCGGTGATTACAATGGTACCTCATTGGCTGCCAAAAATTGGATCTGGGACGATCGACTTGGCTAGCCAAGTTGGACGGCCGAGATCGTTTTGCGACAGTAACGTTCTGCTGCTAACATAAATTAGGGTTTTTAAGCTGCGTGGCCATCCAACTTTGAGCGATCGGTTTGAGGCTTTGCTTGCAAGTTGGGAAGACTTTGATTGGCTGAAGTATGAGTGGGCCCACCGATGTGTACCACGGAGATTGTCCGGTCGTGTCAAGAGGCGGCTATCCTTGATAAATCATCCGGAAAAATCGTGCGGTCGTGATTGTTTTAAGACTGACATGGGCATCCTTTATTCGATTCCTTAAGAAATTAGGTGCGTCAACCAGCCATCTTCCACCTTTGATTAAAAGTATAGGGCGCATTTAGAGCGATTTGATTGGTCGGTAGGAAAGAGGGGCAGGCAACAATATGGGCATGGTCGGACGATGGTACAGCGACGCAAGCTAGGGCGATCCGGCCGGCCAAGTGGCGCGACCGCTCCCCTTTTGTTGCTGCTTGTGTTTGCTGCAATCCCTTTTTATTTTCTTTTTTCTTCAACTTTTGGTAAGGTTTTTATCCCACTAGTTCATGGTGGATCAATTTCCTAGCTTTGCCTAGGTTTAGTCTCTGCCAATATGGTTCGAGATATTGCGCAGGCCGTAAAAACCTAATTTTTTGTAAATTAGGTTAAAATTTTGAATTTTGTGAATTAATCAAATTTAATGAATTATGTGTGTTGACACAAAATTACTAATTTTATTCTCAGAGAGCAGTGCAGTTTGCGTGTTTCCGATTGAGTACTTTCATGCAGATCTTAATCCTGACACTTCGGGAGATTCATGCTACTCAGCTGTGAGCGAACCTTAATCGTCATGTCATGTCAACATTAAGAGTTCAGCTGGGGAACATAGCATAGGAAAAATACTCAGCAAGCCATACATTAGTGAATAATCCAGGCGGGAGATTAATAAAATTTACAGAATATCTGGGATTTTTTTAACCAACATTATTCTTAAGTAAATTTCATATATAAGTATACTGAATTGTTCAATACATATGTAAGTAAAGAGGCATAGGCACTCATCACTTTTAAATGGCTCAATTTCTTTGCAGAACGACGACACATTAACATAGGGTTTTATGGTTTTAACCCTGAACTAAAAACCACCATCAACATTAAGTCCACTGCTTAGCACGTAACAGTGATATTGTTGCGGGGTAAGCACTAAATGGTGACAGATTAAAATTCATGAGAAGAGTTAGAAAGACGTTACCAGGAGAGAGGCCGACTTGGCCTTTGAGCAAGACATGTTTAATGAAGTATCGGGGCATGTAGAAACCATCCTCCTAGCATACGCCGGTTAGCTCCAGGTAGATGAGTATATAGTCGGTTGATATCTCGCATCCAAAACCTTTATACACGGCAAATAGAGAGTCCTACCCTTTCCCGGACCTTATCACCTTGCTGATTATAAAAAAAAGCACTTCAGTCTTTCTTTTCACACCGATCATCCCAGAGTTGCACTTTTCTTCTTTCTAGGTACGTGCTTCGTATTCTCTTATAGTTTTTTTTTTAGATCATTCACCGTGCCAGTTGTTGACATAACCATAACGCTTTTCTGTAGTATATGATGGGAACTCCTCGTGACGACTATTCCTCCAACTCCCCAGAAAATAATTTTGAAGTTGACAAACCCAGGATAACTGTATTCGAAGAGGTATTGGCTAAGATAGATCTTCTATTTCGTGAAGCTGATCAGGCCATACAGGTTATGTCTCTCGCACAACTGAGCATCGTTCGAGAGCGTGTTCAAGCTTTCCTGGCTTTAATTAGCATGGGGGAAAAGTGCAGATGCGATGAAGCATCTCAGCCAACGAGCGCTAGGGCTGAAAGATTTGCGGCTCAGCTAAAGCGACGAAGGGTTGAGCATAGGCATCTCCCAGATGAACATAAACACGATTACCCTATTCACAACGGTGTCATAATCCTCGACTCTGATGTGGACGAGCCCTGTCATGAGGAACATCCTCAAAAGGCTGCTGAAACTATTTCTGAAAAGGATGTTGAAGCAGCTCCTGACGAGGATGTTGAGGCATCTTCCAAGGAGGATGTTGAAGCAGCTTCCGAGGAGGATGTTGAAGTAGCTTCCGAAGAGGCTATTGGGGTGGCTCCTGAAAACGATGTTGGAGCATCTTTGTAGATGAGCATCGTTTTCGTAACTTGTACATGCTTCCTTGGTATTTAGTAATTTTTGCTTCATGTGGCTGGGGCCAGGACTTCTTCGAACCGTAATTCTTTATTCGTGCTGCTTTCATGATTTTATGTTCCAGTTGGATGTGTGAATGAAACTTCCCAACTAAGGAATCCAAACTCTTAGAAATATCTCATAGGGTTATGGTAGAATCTCCACAAGCAATATTCATTCTTCGAATGCCACGATTAGAATATTGATTCAAGCCCCCCCCCCCCCCCCCAACTTATTGACGCAATGTGGCAGACATAAGTGGTGATGGTTGACAAGACTGGAAACGTGCTTTCTTTTCATAAGAAAGTATATCACTTCTACACATGTAACCCTAGTAACGGCAACTTTAAAGTAAAGAAAACAACAATAATGGTTAAGGATTCAGTCGTGAACCTGTAACTCTATTAGATATTCCCCTTGCAGATCACATGTCACTTGGAGATTTGTAACGTGTCAGCTAAGTATGCAGAAGCATGGACGCGTTGCCACGAATCATAAGATCCAAAAAGCAGCGTTTTATCTAAGCGAGTGAAAGAAACCTTATCTTCAATTGATGCACCATGTAACTGGATGCATTATTTCTGAAGAAGTAATTGCGCACTGGGAATATCATCTGGGCGTGTCCGTTAACTTTGGATTCAACGCGTCTAGTTTTGTGAAAAGATTCCCAAAATCCGAAAGTTGTGAATTGAAATGAATGAAGCTCTTTCTGTTTCAAAGAGGCGAAAGTCAAGAGACTGTCTCAGGGATTGAATTTGAAGCAGGCTGCTCTTCAGGCATGAGGGATGCTTTCTCCTACGGAGGATGTGCTGCTGCTGGAAGATTTTCCTTGAATATTTTGTTCTTCCTCATTCCTTTACATATTCCCCTCTTAGGTATTTTTGAAAGACAGGAGACACGTTCGACTTTCTGGTTTTAGGATAGTAGGTAATTGTTTTGTGAGGACTGTGAGTTTACTTGAGATTTTGTTTTGAAATGACTCAGGAGTATTTTTTAAAAAAAAAGAAAGAAATGATGATTCGATTAACTGATAAATTGAAATCCTAATTATGAATACAAGCAGTGCAATCATTTTGGAGGAATTACAAATGGGAAAATTAGGCTAAGGCCCGACCCATGGGTTACCCATAATATCAAGCCCTTAATTAAAAGAAGTTTAAATCTAGGCCCCGAGATATTAAAAGACGTTGATACCCTTATGCATATTGTCAAGCCCATAATTAAACAATATTTAAATTTAGGCCCAAAATTATTAAAATATAGTGTGATGATGTTCCAACCACCTCCGACCACCATAGCCACCGCCAACCACCTCTGACCACCACCGCCAGCCACCACCTCCGCCCAGCGTCGTCACCACCCACCACCATCCGCCACCGCCGACCACCAACATATGGATGTGTACACAAAAGTTACACATGCATATGGCATGTGTATCCAGAAGTTACACATTCATATGACATGTGTAATGCAAAGTTACACATGCATATGGATATGTACTCATTAGTTATATGCATGTGTAATGATAAGTTTCACATGCATATGCCATGTGTAGTCCACAGTTACACATGCCATAACAGTTGCACATCAAAAGAAACATACAAAAGTTACATGTATTAGCCTTAATATTTATTTACAATAATTTCTTCGTCCATCAATTACAATAATCAGTTGTTATTGATAACAATACACGCGTTAAAACACTTGATATGCAAAACAAAAATCCTAGAAATGAGCAACCACATCCTATAGTAGAACGTTCCCATCCATTCTTGCCTTCCTCGATACCAAAATGCTTGCATATCTGCAACAAAATAAACATTTGTGGGATTAGGTTGGATTAACAAAAAAAAAATTATAGAACAATTTAAAGGCGAATAACAAAGATCATAGAAAAGCATCTAATAACTCATCTTAGCATGTACACATGCACCTGTTTAGTGTAACTAGGAGTTACATATGCATCTGTCTAGTGTAGCTAGGAGTTACACATGCATATGAATAGTGTACCTGGCATATACACTATGTTAACTATGTAATATTTCAATCACTAATCAAAAATGAACCACATACTCCAACAACACTGCGATTACCAAAATGTGTTGATACACATACAAAATATGTGTGTAATCTGCTGGTACATATACAAAATGCACGTGTAACCAGGAGTTACACATGTGTATATCATGTGTAATCAGGAGTTACACATGCATATATCTTGTGTACTCCGCAATTACACATCCAAAAACAATCTATACTAGGATGGAGCCAAATAAAAATCTAGAGAAAACCACAACCAAAAGAATTAACCAAAAAAAGTAATTAACTCGATTTCTTACCCTCTCAAAGTGAGGCAGAGTCTTGTAAGACTATCAAATGTATAAGGAGTTCTAACAGCACTACGAGGTTGAGGACAAAGAACTACCCTTGACCTGGTACTGGTTGGCGTGTCACTGCCTGTTCATTTTTCTTCACGTCCAAATCACAAGCTTTAGCACTTCTCAATGACACCTAAATGAACCTCCTTGCATCCATCTACATCTTTAATAGCTCCTACACATATGAAAATGACTCAAAATACAAAGACAGCATATTAGCAAAAGTACAATCAAACCATTCTCAATGTAACAGTGCTCCTTCAGCAAAATAATGCATAAAGATAAGTTATTAGTAAAAGTTACATACGACATATATAATTTAAAGTTACACATGCATACAACATGTGTTAGCCGCAGTTACATATTCAATTAAAAACTTTCGGCAATGCATTTTATGCGAGTCTTAAATGAGCCCAAAATCCAAACACGAAGCCAGTAAAAACATCAATGCTACTGCAACAATCAGTGAAATAAGATGCATCATGCATGCCTAGATAGAGGGACACTATTTTAAACATGTGTATGGCTTGTGTAATCTACAGTTACACATGCAATGGGAATGCAAGAATCTCTAAACCTTTAAAGACAACAGGTGACTCATTAATCAGGCCCTTTAAAACATCCCATTAACCGACCAAACATCCAATTAGTCAATTACAATAACAGAACCCTCACATAAGCCATCGATGAAATGAAACAAGTCGAACAAACAATAAAAGAACCGGATTCAAACTTCTTATGTCTATCATCCAAGACCGCAAATCAAACTACAGATTCAATAGATTAGTTTCACATGAACAACATTCTTGGTTCAGTTTAAATATGTCAATGTATCTCATGATATCAATTGCCAAAGCTAGTCTATTAGTCAAGTCCAGTGAATTACTTATATAAGTTTCAGACGAAAAAAACCAAAGGTACTGGCATTTAAAAATCGAAATACAAACCTTGATCCTTGTACTTATGATACTGTTGAGCAAGCTCTGTGTAGTTTCAGGTAGTCAATCCACTACAAAAAAACAATTCAAAAACAAATAAAGCAATCAAAATTATTGCCAGCACCATTCAATATTTTTCGGCATACATTGACCATAAATTAACCAAGAATCATATAGAGACATATCATCGTGTAAGCTTACACCAGCTGACTTGTGTAACTTAGAGTTACACATGCATATAGAATGTGTAATTAGGAGATACAAATGCATCTGACTTATGTAACTTTCAGTTACACATGCATATGTCTAGTAGTGATGGAAGGATGGATGGATAAATTCAATCAAATATGAGATGATGATCAGATTTGTAAAGTAATTAATCAAATTCACAAAGGCTGAACACATGCATACCTAATTTCACCAGTGAAAGCACCTCCTTTCTTCACCCAACAAGCAGCCACTTGAATCTCATGATACAATAACCTTTTAGCCGAGGTAAGGAACACAAATGGAGGATTGACCACAACCTCTGTAAAAAAAACATTCCCAACTACATTTAAATACTTCTAATCCATAGAAATATCAAATGTAATATCGTATTCACAACATTATCAGTGCATCCACTCACCAACAACATCTATGGATGCAATTTCAGCACCGTTAGTGTGTCAACAATCTTCTTCACTTGGTCCTCAGTTCCATTCTGAAATTCCACAATTACTTAATTATGAATTCCACCTCCTAGTCCTCATTTCATCATTTCAGCGCCAACTCCAATTCCAGGAAGACCATCCTACAAAAATACCACAAGTAAGCAATCAATTTTATTGAGTTATTGGCAACCTGAAGAATAACAAAAATCAATAAGCTTTTATGAGATTAAAAAGAACAATACACACGTGTATATGACTAGTGTAACTAGGAGTTACAGAGCATCTGAATAGTGTAATTGAGAGTTACACATGCAATTTGGATGTGTAGACGCAAGTTACACATGCAATTTGGATATGTAGACGAAAGTTACACATGTTGTTCATAATCATCAAAATGAGAAACTCAATCACATTGAAATATTAATCAAATTCTGAATAAAAGAACAATAAACTCAAATCATAAAGTATATACAATTTCAATATGGTACATTCAAACCATAACTTATCTTATTTCACTGATTTTCTACCAAAATAGTTGTTTAAATTGCATAGATTCAACCGTATGCTTCCAGTTATCTTCATCAATTAAGATTTCATCTTCAAGACAAGGTACTGAATATAGCAAATATAGATTGAACTTAAAACAATCTGCAAGGAACAAAATCCATTAAAGATTATCTCAAATCAGTTCGAAAATAAAAGTAAATAAAATTCATATCAAATAGATGGGTAAAACGGATAATGATTCACAAATTTTGAATCTGAAAACCGATTTTCGATCGAGATGAGAGATTAAAAGATAGATCGAATTATGTTCAAGAACCCTATAATTTTTTTTTTTGAAGATTCTTTGAAATTTTTCTCTGAAAAGTATAATTGAGGTGAGATTATATCAGATCTAACTCGAATTACGATTTCAGTAACAAATTTGAGCTGAAATGAAACTGGTAAAGCTTTCCAAATGATTTTTCAGAATATACCAATTCATAATCGAATAATTGAACCTACCGATTGAATTGAAATGAAATTAAAACTTATTTGATTCAATTTTTTGTAGGTGAATCGTCAGATTTATTTGCTGATGATGATTATCACTTCTTTTCCGTTGATTTTTCCTGAATCTTCCATGAACAGGTGATGATGATGTTGAATTAGGTTTAGATAATCAGGATCTTTGTTTGTATATCTTAGACATAGGTTTTGGAATCATTTTTCACTAAAAATTTCGATTACAAATCGTGTCTTCTCGGCCTGTTTCTTTATCTGAGAGAGAACAAAAGAAAATGAGAGAGAGAAAGTGAAAACGAAAATGAAACCGACAAGATAATCTATATGTAATTTTATTACATATTTATACTAAAGGGCAGTATTGGTATAATTAGAATTATTATGGATAATATTGTTATTATCAAGCCTGAATTCTAAAGTTCTGGGCCTAGAAATATCAAAATGTGAAACAATGGAGTTGATAGTGAAGGATCCATTTTGTGGGGCTTCTCTATATTGAACCCATATAGTAAGGGGGTTATAGTAGTTTTCACATTACAAATATTGCATGAAAAGGGAAAATGCTAGAGGAAATACTAAAGAAACTTTGGAGGAAAAGGTGACATGATATCTTAGGTATTGAGGGGTTTGAGCCACCGGGCCTGTATTACTACGCCTTCTAGCTTGTCGGCATTGATGAGCTTGTTGGCGTGTGTTAGAGCATCTCCCACCTTGATTTTGAGATTAATGTACCCGTAAGCATTTTTGGGTTCTCCTTCTGAGTTTTCGATCACAGTTGGGCAGTGAGCAGCTTCTTGCTATAAAATCCCTGTAGCTCTCAGAGTCTTAACGGTGACAATATTGAAGTCAGAGGATGTATCAATCAGTGTGTTTTCGAACTCGACACCTTTCAGGTGAGCAGTGGTTAGGAGTCCCCGGTTACACTAGTTGTACCTTCCAAGAGAGGTTGGGGTTTGAGAGTAGCTTCTCCAACTGAAAACAACCGCCTGCCTGACACAACATGGTTGAGGGATGCAAATATATCTTGGCGCTTCACCATGGAGAAATAGAGAATCTCACATACACACTCCATCGTAGATTGCACGGTTTTGTGGACAGAGTCCCCAGAAAGCATGCAGCTTCTAACAGGAAGAGGATCCCTGTGAACTCCTTCAGTGCCTAGTTTAAGTTCTCCTGCATCCACCTTCTCTTTGAAAATGCGCTTCAATTTGTTGCAGTCATTGGTTGGGTGGTTGGCGAACCTATGGTAACAACAATATTTGGGATTTTCCATTTCTTCCTCAGTTGGTAGACGTCTGATAGAAGGTAGCTTGATGGCATCATCTTGAATCCATGCTTCTAGGAGTTCGATTACCTATTCAATTAGAAATGGGAAGTTTGGAGTAGCCTCTCCTGTTTCTTGTTGTCGTGTAGGTGCCTTGGTGGCAGCTTTCTGAGGTTGAGTTGTCTGTTGTGCTGGTGCCACATGTTTGGGCTGTTGTTTTGCAGTTGGAGCTTTCCTCTTTTCTCCTTCACCCACCACGCTTACAGAGGGTTGAGTATTGTATTACTTATTGATGAGACGTCTACTTCCTCGAGTCTCATGTGTATCTTTATTCCGAGCAGGCCTGGTTCTTTCTAGCAAGGCTGGTGCTGTTGTAGCCGAACGTTTAGCAGCTTCATGAAGTTCAGAGAATGTCTGGAAACGCAGGTTCTCCAGTAAAGCGCGATAGACGGGTACCATGCCATTAATGCACAACTCCACCAATTGATATTCAGTTACATTTGGATCATGACAATCTAGCGCCTGAATTCTGAATCTCTTGACATAACCATTTGGATGTTCATTGTTTCGTTGAAACATCCTTCCCAAGTCTGATAAAGTGATTTGCTCAGACACAAAGAAATATTTCTTGTAGAAAGCAGTAACCATTTCACACCAATTGGCTATGTTGTTTGGTGCAATGTTGTTGTACCAGGTATACGTTCTTCCGGTGAGTGATTTTGAGAATTCTTTCCGGCGGAGGACGTGGTTATATTCATGCTCCCCTAGTGATTCCAAAAAATGAGAGATGTGTTCACGTGCGTTACCAGTACCGTCATAAAGGGAGAACTGGGGATAAGAATATCCTTTTGGAAGAGGAACTCTTTGCACATCAGGAGGATATGGAGGTTCGTGCTGATGAATGGTAGTTGGGTATTCCTTGCCTCGATTCTGGAGAAGTCGTTCCAGGTCTTCACGTGTGATAAAATTGGATTGTTGATTCCTTTCTGATGATCGTTCAGGAGCGACACGAGCTTCTTCATCCATAAAGATACGCCATGTTGGAGTACTTGCACCAGGAGTCATGAAAGTGTTCCTTGCCTGCTCCATTCGAGGTTGGCATAGTTCTTATGGTAACCTTTCCGTGAGTGTCTTGAGAAAAGTGAGTACCTCTTTCTGAGTTATGGCCATGTCCGTCTGAGCTCTGGCAAGAACTTCCTGCCTCTTCATTAAATCAACAATGGTAATGGGAGGTTGGTTTCCTCGGGATCCTCAAGCCTCCCGTCCTGATGAAGAAGTGGTGGCAGCTCTAGTGGTGATTGGGGGTGTCACGCTCGAAGAAATATTAGGAAGAGTAGCAGCGGCTCTGGATCTGGTGATAGGAGGCGTTACACAGAGGGAATGTTTCCGGTGCTGTTGGTGTTGGTGGTAGAGGATGTAACACCATAAGACGTGTTGACTGTGTTGGCGGGCGGTACATTGGTGTCGGCAGCAGGGATATTGATGCCAGGAGTGTTGTCAGTGCCAGTAGTATCAGGATTAGTTACTGATCCAGACCTAATATCCACCATTTTGAGTTTGGGAAAATTGATATGAAATTGAAAATTGATCTTGCAACCGAGAGATTAACCTCCCACTGTGGTCGCCAGTTTTTTTGGGGTAAAAACTGATTCTGCTGTAAATGGTAAATTGAGTGCGCTACCGAGAATTGAATCTAAACCCTAAACAAATGTACTGCGTAGGAGTACATTAGATTCGAGAGATCAATCTGTACATTTCTGGCGTAAACCAAGAAATGACCGTTCCAGTCTTGCTTCGGTCACAAAATGAAGGAGCTGGGTTGATCTTAGGGAGGCAAGCGAAGAAGGTGTTGAGATCAGAATGATGAACTATAAAGGTGTGGTTGTTTTGTAACTTGTATCAGAATGTGGAACTTGCTTGCGGAATGTAGGCAATAAGTTCTTGGTGTTTTATGGATACTTGTGTTAATAACACTGTTGGTTGAAATAGATTGAAAATCTATTTATACAAGTCATAGTCGAACACACACTGATCTCATAGGAAGTGGAAGTAGTTGAGTGATGGAGAATTGGGTTTCGTGTAGAATGGTAAAAATAACGTCCCTACTATAAGGGGAAGACTGGTTGGTTTTACTTCTACTACTTCTCTACTGCCACTAACTGTCCCCCTTTCCTGACACTTTCTCGTAATGGGCGTATTGCACGCCACACGCTGTAAACCGCCAGAGCAATACCTAGATGAACATCCCCCAGTTTGTGACATGTTTGATGTCTCGAGTATTTTTGTAGAAAAATATGCAGCAAGCTGCTGAGTGGGTCTTGTTTGCAAGAACTAATTATTTTAACCAATCACGCGCAAGCTAGGCGGCAGGCAAGCATTTGTGACAAGTCAAGTTTTGAGACTTGTCGCAAAAAAATAGCTCATAATGCTTTTAGGTCAAATAATTAAGTTATTTGTGAAATCGATATTTGTAAAACATCGTTTGTAATCGATACATATAAAACATCGTTTTTAAGCAAGCATCTCAAAATAAACGATGCTCATGAAGCATCATTGTATAAAGCTTGTTTAAATTAGTCGCGGAGCTTAATGTCTTAAAAGGAGCATGACCGTCCATCTTCAGGAAGCTTCCAGGAGCTATCCATGTATATTAAAGATGAGCCAGTCGGTCCTTATAGAAGGGTGATGGCTGGTAACCATTTTGACATCCTATTGGTCACCCTAAATTAGATCTAGACCGGTTAAATTGGCTAGCCAAATTGATTGGCTGAGATCATTTGCGGCAGTTATTGGATGTCATTGAATCAATTTAAGACCCATGTAGGCAGCGCGGCTAGCCATCTTTGCGCAGCTGCCAGGAACTATTCAAATAAGTTGCGGATTGGCTGATCGGTTCCCATAGGAGGGGGCGGCCGGTGATTACAATGGTACCTCATTGGCTGCCTAAAATTGGATCTGGGCCGATCGACTTGGCTAGCCAAGTTGGACGGCCGAGATCGTTTTGCGACAGTAACGTGTTGCTGCTAACATAAATGAGGGTTTTTAAGCTGTGTGGACATCCAACTTTGAGGGACCGGTTTGAGGCTTTGCTTGCAAGCTGGGAAGACTTCGATTGGCTGAAGTATGAGTGAGCCCACCGATGTGTACCACGGAGATTGTCCGGTCGTGTCAAGAGGCGGCTAGCCTTGATAAATCAGCCGGCAAAATCGTGCGGTCGTGATTGTTTTAAGACTGACATGGGCATCCTATATTCGATTCCTTAAGAAATTAGGTGCGTCAACCAGCCATCTTCCACCTTTGATTAAAAGTGTAGGGCGCATTTAGAGCGATTTGATTGGTCGGTAGGTAAGAGGGGCAGGCAACAATATGGGCATGGCCGGCCGATGATACGGCGGCGCAAGCTAAGGCGATCCGTCCGGCCAAGTGGCGCGGCCGCGCCCCTATTGCTACTTCCTTTGTTTGCTGCAATCCCTTTTTATTTTCTTGTTTCTTCAACTTTTGGTAAGATTTTGCTCCCACTAGTCCATGGTGGATCAATTTCCCAGCTTTTCCTAGGTTTAGGCTCTTCCAATAGGGTTCGAGATATTTCGCAGACCACAAAAACCAAATTTTTTGTAAATTGGTAAAATTAGGTTAAAATATTGAATTTTGTGAGCTGACACAAAATTAATCAAATTTAATGAATTCTGTGTGTTGACACAAAATTACTAATTTTATTCTCAGAGAGCAGCGCAGTTTGCGTGTTTCCGATTGAGTACTTTCATGCAGATCTTAATCCTGACACTTCGGGAGATTCATGCTACTCAGCTGCGAGCGAACATTAATCGTCATGTCATGTCAACATTAAGAGTTCAGCTGGGGAACATAGCATAGGAAAAATACCCAGCAAGCCATACATTAGTGAATAATGCAGGTGGGAGATTAATAAAATTTACAGAATATCTGAAATTTTTGCAACCAACATTATTCTTAAGTAAATTTCATAAATAATTATACTAAATTGTTCAATACATATGTAAGTAAAGAGGCATAGGCACTCATAACTTTTAAATGGCTCAATTTCTTTGCAGAACAACGGCACATTAACACATAGGGTTTTATGGTTTTAACCCTGAACTAAAAACCACCATCAACACTTGGTATCAACTATACGAAGTTAGTAGTGGTCTTTGTATAGCAGCTTAATTCTTAGAGTATTCAAAAATGGACTAGGTACCGGGTTTTTCTGCATTTGCTGTTTCCTCATTAACCAATTTTTTTTTTGTGCTTTTACTTTACTTTTCGCATCATAATTATCGTTTTAGTTATAGTAAAGTAATTTCACTTGTACGTTAATCAAAACACTTGGGTTGATCCTTATAGTTAAGTTCAGTTTCTGACTTGTACTATGTACCAAGTGTATACCTGGTGGTTTTTATCTTTTTGACAGTCTCTGTTTATATTGGATCACGCAAGGTATCAGTTATATAGGTTGACATCGAAAATATTGTGGTGTACTTGGTACCCTCGTCATTTCAGTATGCATAACAGGATTTTGTATAATGTGCAAAATAGAAAAACCTATATATCAATAAAGATCAATGAAGAAAAAGGGGAACATAATAAAGAAAGAGATAAAAATCAATTATTTGCAGAAATAAATCCTTATTCAAATGAATATACCTCGCATATCACCTTATTCTTGTAATGGTACTGATAAGTACATAATTTACTATATTTTTGTTAACAATTCCAAGCTTGTATTAGCTATATTTCTTGTATATTACCTTGCATTCCTCTTGTTTTCCTTTGTTTTTCTTATTCAAGTAGAATCATCCAAAAAGAGCAAAAAGAGTGCTGAAATGGACATAAAAGTGAGCGTGGGATAATGACCAGGTGGAACTCGACCAAATTCAAGATATTTCAGCTTTATGTTCAAGAGATTGGAGAGACTGAGAGAACCAAAAAGAATGAGGTCATTCCGAGTTCGTATGAGGATTTTATGAGAAAAACAGTTTCAGGATTTCTATTGAGGATCTCTACTAGGATCGGTTTATCACCTGGGGATCTCTAGCGGGACCGATCCGCCACTTCAAAAACTGACGAAAATACTTGCCAAATTTGTAAAAATTAGTTCAGAAGTATTCCCAAACCCTAATATTGTTAGGGATATTTAAGGAAACTTCCAAATACTTTTCAAAGGAGTTCCGGTACGTGTTTATTCAAGGTTCTGAAGTAGAGGAAAGAAGACAATGAGCGAAAGCTAAGGTTTTGGGTTCTTCCATCACTAAATTTATTTCTCTTTGATTATCTCATATGTATATCATGGTTTTTATTAAATCCATGAGTAGCTAAAATCCTATTTGATTGAGGATGAATTCTAAGTTCTGAACATGATTTGATTTAATATATGAAGTTATTTTGATTTATTCACATGATTATCAATTGTCGTTATCATTATTATTTTTTATGATTGATTGAATGATGGTTTAGGATTATATTAAATTGATTATTTGATTGATCTATTGCTAGTAAAATATTGTGAGATAAGTGTAATAGTCGAACAACCTATACACAAGTAGAAATCATGAGACCTTGCAGAGAGATTCTGTTGAGCAATCGCGAATAAAGAAAAAACTAGTAAGTGGACCTTGATCTAAGAGTTTAACTGCTAGGATTGACCTAAATTCATAGACTTTAAAGCATCTGACTAGGTTACTTCTAGGTGGTTTCGAAAATAAGAATTTGGTATGCGAGAACTAATGTATCCAGTGATAAAAAGAATTTCGGGGATAATACTGATCTAGCTGTAAACCTACGGTTGGTGATAATATGTGATTAATGACAAAATGTCTAGTAATGAAGAAGGACTTCTCGATCATATCTCTCATATTTGATTACATCTTTATTAATTGCTTTGTTATTTACCTTTCTTTATAACCTATAAATAAAACCCCCTATTTGTGACATTTGACAACTGAAAACTCGCTCCTCTTCATGTGAACTATCCTTGCTTCCATTATATTACCAGTTAATTGTGTGAAAATAAGTGATTTAATTTGTTGCACTCACGACATTCATCAAATTTTGGCGCCGCTGCCGGGGACTGGGAGCAGTTGGTAGCTTTTAGTTGTTATTTATTTTATATTTTTTTATTTTATATTGATTTTTGTTTTTAGGTTTTATTGTTAGTTTTTGATATTGTTTTCTACATTTTTTTTTTATTTCAGGTGCTTAATCTCTGGCTCCTAGTTATCGCGCTGGTTATCAGCAGTGTGTATTACTACTCAAAGCGAAATAACTCTACAAAATCCGTCGTTAGAAGAGATGATGAATGTAAATACTACACCGCCTCCACCTCCGGAAAATAAGTTGCGATAATTGACATCTTGATGCTTATATTCACAACCATTGTGTATAATCCTAACTGACATAGTGGAATTAAAGTCGAATCCGAATCACCATTTACCGAAGTTCAAGGGACTTCCAGGCGAAGATACGAATATGCATCTTGAAGTATTTCAAAATGTGATGATAAGTCTACGGCAGGGTATCGAAGACAAGGAAACGACTATGTTGCAATCTTTTCCATTCTCATTGTTAGATCAAGAAAATTCGTGGTTGTATTATCTTCCTTCTAGAAGCATTAAGACATGGTTTGACATGAGGGAACTATTTTTGGAGAAGTATTTTCCTGCTTCCAAAGTTGCAGCTTTTCCTAAGGAGATCAGTGGTATTATGCATATTACAGGAGAGACTCTTTATGAATACTGGGAAAGGTACAAAAGTTTGTTGGCAAGCTGCCTATAACACAACATTGCTCCAGTACTCGCCATTCAATAATTCTATAAAGGTTACTTCCATAATAGAGGTGTTTGATTGATGCAGCCTTAGGTGGTTCACTTAGTGAAAAATATTCTCACAAGAAAACAGTTTGATTGAGAGTATGGATTCGAATGCGCAGCATTTTTACACCAGAAAGAGCTAGTGAGATAGTAGGGTCTTCACAATCAGAACAACGGTTAAAAAATATTAAGAAAGTGGTGCAACTTATTATCGTTCCTACTTATGGATAAAACGTTGAAGAGGTAAATGTTGTTTTTCAAAATCAAAAGCAAAGGTATGATCCCTATTCTTAAACTTATAATGCAGGTTAGAAAAATCATCCGAATTTCAAATATGTAAATAATCAAGCTGCAACTCCTAATCCATATGAGAGACAAAGTGGTTCTTAACAACCACAGTTCCAACAACCTTAACAACATAATCAAAGTTCTAGTTTAGAGGATATGATGAAAGTTATAATGCAAAGACAAAAGAAAATATCCAGAAACTGGACAGAATTTTGCAAAAGAACATACAATATCAACATAAGACCGATTCTGCTATTAAGGATCTATAAACTCAGATGGGGAAGATGGTAAGCCATATGAATTTAATGAAGGCTCAGATATCTTCAAAACCTCCTTCACAATCCTTTGTTAGTCCGAAAGAGCGGGTTAATGCAGTGTTGTTGAGAAATGGAAAGCAGTTAGAGCCAAATCAGCTGAATTAAAAAAGTGATGATTTAGACTGGAATTCTAATCTGGGGTCGTTCCCAAAATCAGACCCAAAACCGATTATAGATTTGAGTTCAGATAAGGAAGAAGAGGTGCAAACCGAACCTAACGAAAAGCCATCTTCAACTGGCCAACCTAAGGTTTCGGTTCCTACACATGTTATACCACCTCCTTTTCCTAGACGTTTTGACAAGTATATAAAGCAAGCTCAAGATAAAGAGATAATGGAGATCTTCAGCAAGTTGCAAATCAACATCCCATTTATTGAGGCCATCAGAACTGAACCAAGTGGGCCAAATTTCTGGAGGGTTTGTATACAAAAAAGATAGGTTGATTGCTAATGAGGTTGCTCAGGTAGGTGAAAGTGCTTCTGCTATGTTACTAAAGAAGATGTCTGCAAAGTGCAAAGACCCTAGAGGTTTCACGGTGTCAATTACTATTGGTACCAAGAGGTTTGAGCATGCTTTACTTGATTTGGGTGCATCCATAAGTGTTATGTCAACAGATATTTGTGATTCTTTAAATCTCAGACCTTTACAGGAGACAAGGATAGTCATTCAATTGGGAAATAAGTCTACCATTTATCCTAAGGGACTTGTGGAAGACATGTTAGATCAAGTGAAAGAATTAATCTTTCCAGTTGATTTTTATGTAGTGGATATGCAAAATGGAGAATCTTGTTCATCTACTTCTTTACTTTTGGGGAAACCGTTTATGAAAATTGCAAAAACACAAATTGATATCGATAGTGGGACACTTACTATTGAGTTTGATAAAGAGATTGTTAGGAAAACCGTGGGTTTCCTACTTTAAGTCTGTTTCCACATTGAGGTGGATTTCCTAATCGGAGTAGGAAATATATTACGAAAGAGTTTAGTTTCCTAGTTGGAGGATAATACTTGTTGGCCAAGTTTGTGTTCTCTATATATATGAATAGAATTGTAGGTTTGTAGATATCCAACCTAGAAGAGTGGTAAATCCTTGTGCTTGGGATTTTGGTCTCTTTGGTAGGGAGGATCATGTGCTACCGTGAAGGTCAATATCGGTGTGAGAGGAAAAATTTGTAGAGATAGGATTTTGGTGTCATAGTGTCTAGGGTTTAGGGCTTTTCCCTAAACAAAGTTTCTTGTGTTTTCATATTTCTCCTCTGTTGGTAGCAGCTGTGAAGAAAGTGTAAAAGAGAAGACATGAGGCTAGTTTGAGGAATGGTTAGAGGATTGATTTCTATGGTTTTTTCAATGGTGTTCTCGGGTATGTCTTGTTAACTCTTTGGTATTGTCTTGGGTTGCGGAAAGAGCATGTAATGGTCTTTGATTCAATGGAAGTCTTTCTGGTGGTGTTGGCCGTGGATGTAGCCTGTAAAGGTGAACCACGTATATCTTGTGTTGTGGTTGTGATTTTTTTATCTTCTGTCTCTCTTATTATTTCTCCTATGTTTGGTTCAAATCACCAATTGCCTTTTGTGATCCTGTGATTCCGCTACGCTTGGGGTGCCAATTTTCCCAACAGGGATTATACGTTTCAATATTTTTGAAGCTATGCATTATCCTAAAGATATCCATGATGTTTTTATATCGATGTTATTGATTCGTTAGCTCTACAGATGATTGTTACACGCATCGACATAATGCATTAAGGACCATCTTTTGGATACTGATTGAAATTGCGTTGATGTGTTCTGCTCCCTCACCAACAGAAGCATGAATCTTATTAGCGGGATTACCTTGGGAGGAGATGAGCTAACGACACAGGAGCTTGCCTTCTAAGAGCAAGGGATATGGGTAGTGTAAGTCCTTCATTTGAAAGAGTGAACTACCAATTCGAAAAGATTACATGCCACTATGGGTCACTCCCATTCCACTTTCCTTCCTAACTCGTTGACACACTCGTTCAGTCGAATGAGAGGTTGGTAGTGTAACACTAGATAGGGGATAGTCTCCCGTTTGTAAAAAAAATGATAGACGGGGGACTGTCTCCCATGTATATAGAAAACTAGGTTTGAACGGGGGACAGTCTCCCGTTTGATAGTTTTTTCTTCGCTTTTCCTGTGTTTTTTCTTTTCCTCTGTAAGTATTTCGAAAGAGCTCAAACCCTGATTCTCCTTGTTTTTCTTGTGGTTCTTCTTTTCGCCTTTTCGCAGTTAGTCTCTTCATCCTTCCCTACCACATGCATTCCCAAGACTTAATAATCTACTCAAAACATATTAACCCGCCAGCAAAAAAAAAGGAAAAAACATTGAAAAACAACATCTGCCATTTTTGGTTTCTTAGTGGAGTGAAATCGATCAGATTTTAAAACTTAAATTAGACCCATAATTTCTGTTTATTGGATGAATCAATTAATATTAAGTATTCAGATTACTTAGATTGTTCACCCTAAACTCAATTTACTACTGCAAACATCAAATAAGAAAAGATAAATCAGGGCTTTCCAGAGAAAAAAAATACGAACCTCAATGAAGACGACAACAGGCGCAATTGGGGATAAAAATCAAGTGATAAGATTGACCCGATTTCTGTCTTCTTCTTCTTCTTTTTTGAATTTTTTTCCGAAGTAGACGGGGGATTGTCTCTCGTGTAGTGTTATTTTTCTTTTTCCCATGAGGGTTCACTCGTTCATTTGAGCGAGTCCTCCTTCATATGAAAGAGTTAGCCTCCAAATGAAGACTACCAATACCTCTTGCTCTAAGCAATGAAAACAATACGTCATCTGAACAATGGGACTCCATTAAAAACCCAAAAGTTTTTTTTATTTTTTATTTGGGTGTTCCTTTATATACCCCCAGAAATACTAACCATGCCCCTTTATCTGTGTACCCTCTGTACTACTCTTCCTACCCCATCAAAAACATTTGTTTTTTTTGTACCCCCGATGAATCACCGAATTTTCTATCTGAGAAACAGAAACACATTAAACTTTCTATTATCTATGTTCCCAACTGCGTGCTAGGATTCTTAGAGCTATTGATGGATACATCGTCATCAACCACACCAATTCTACTTTCACTAAAACCCCTCAAATTCTAAATGTCTAATTAAACATAACCCATCATCATAAAAAACGTTACTATGATCACCTGTGATATTCAAGACAATATCGAAGAGATATTTTAAGATTTTCTGTTGGTTTATGAGAGATTAAGAGGTGAATTAGAGTTTAAATTGACCTATGAAAGTGGTTTTTGTTCATGGAATTCGATATTGCGGGTAATTTTTGAGTTATAAAAGAAGAATATGGGCTTCAACAATCGAAAAGCATTAGCCTGCACTTCACCTGTTTGGAAAATTTCTTAAGAGAGAAGCAATCCAAGAAGCAGACTTATTGCTAAAGAACAAGGAATTCCACTATAGATTTTTTTTTCTTCTGTTGTGTTATTATGTATTTTTCAAGTTGTATTGCAACTTTGCAAGACTATAAGCAAGTTACTTTGTTAATAAAGAAGCAAAATTTGTAATGTAATAGGCATGTTTCCTTCTGCTCAAGTTGTTTGTGTCTTGTTACTGTTTGTGCAAACCCATATATTGATAATACGATAATGGGTCTCTACTGTCTCAGTCTTAAGAACTACAAATTGGCTAAGAGTACTAAAATATCAAACTGATGTGTTTAACCTCTTAAAGACAAATAATAATAGAGCATTAGTACCAAAAAATATAAATAAGAGCGACAATCTCCGAACGCTAGTGTAAATCAAAAGTAGGAAGAAATAAGAGAGGACGTGCATCAATCAAAACATGAAGGAACAGATATTTAGAATAGCTAAGCACAAGTAGAACTGCAACTCTACAATTCCTACCCAAGCTCCACCAAAATATCATGCTTCTTCCATTCCTTAATGTGCCTGCACAAGAATAAACATAAAACAAAGTTGCTGTTAAAAAATTCCCCCAAAATGACTATTTTTTTTTTCCGCAGACTACTTGGTGATCAAAGTTTTAACAAATGAAAAGAAACCTTAATTGTTAGCTTACTATCTACTGTCTGTGTATGGATGAGATTCACAAGGGGTTCTAGATTATGATTCCAATCAATGATACAACAATCTTCAAAATAATAATAAATGTTGTGCTTATACCTTGATTTCATCATGACATGGTCCAATCTCTAGACCTTCCAAATGAGATTCTAACGATTCCATGATTGAGCTATTTAGGGTTTTTCTGTGTTCTTCCATAACTTACAGGTACAGAGATTCTGGAAAAAATATTAACTCACACGATTAATTAAAATTCTGCTACATATAAAATATTTTGTCATGATTTTCGTTATATGCATATATATGCATTTATTGTTTAAACGTACATATAATTTTGGAGAGATACTTATGTCCGTCTGTTCGTGAGATGATCTTTTTCTGATTATTTATTTTCGGCGACAGAGATTATGCCACGGCCCGACCTTAATAAACCTAAACACGGCTAGCCTTGGTTACAGATTCGTTTCACGTAGCTAACCTTTGCCGCTGACTTCTTGATTTCCTAATACTGTATTTGTACACTTTACGGATTCGGCATATGCTATATATAGACATCGGTCCAATTCCGTGGGTTTCCTGATCTGACCGTGCAAACCCTATAATATAAATTTTGCAAGACTAAATATAACTGTTTGGGAAAAGAAATCTGGGGACTTTTTCATTTAATCGTCTTCCTAATACTAACACTAAATCTCCCTGTATTGTAGCAACTTTAGGTTTGGAAAAAAGACTTTGATTCTTTATCGTTTGATCTTTTTCTTCTCAAAGTTTGTTTCCTAATACCAACACTAAGAAGATGTACGGGTGACGGGTAGATAGTATATAGGTTTTTCTAAAAGCTAATTGGTATGTATATAGCTATTTGGTATGTTCACTTTTTTCTAATCGATGGCGTTGGTATCTTAGTTTTTTGATCCCTTTTGTGTTGTCTTTTGTAAAACATCTAATTAGTCAAGGACATCAACTTTGGGAGCTTAACAGAAACCATCTTCGATTTGCGGTTTAGTATTTTCTTTAGAATCTTCAACTGTCATTGCCAAAGTATTAGAGATTTCTTTATAATCTTTTTGATTTTTGTGGTAATTATTTTTATGCGTGATTGAATTGCTAGGCTGTTAAAATTACAATATTTCTAACTTGAGTTCCTGTATCGTTGTTGATTTGATGCTGCAGTACATGGATGCAATTCGAGACATATTGATATACTAAAAACATATTTTCTTGACATATATAAATTTCTTGATATGTTAAAATAATAGTTTGCTCGATAAGATGGAAGATGTCTACTCCTAATTTAAATTCCGTGCAGCAAACGACACCCATATTGAGTCCAGCCAAACCAATTTGTAGAATAAATACTTCATAGATATCCTAATATTTATTGTAATTTAATTTTCCTTAATGCCGTATATAAAAAGAATTTAAGGAGTCACGGCCGGGGCTAACAGCCCCGGCTAATTTGACACGACCAATAAAACACTAGGACATGCTGCCAATTTGACACGACCAACAAAACACACTAGGGCATGCGTAAGAGGCCCCGGCTAATTTGACACAACCAACAAAACACTAAGGTCGCAGGCCCTGACTAACTTATAGGCTCGATGTCTGACAGTTCTAATCTAATCAGTTTTGTTAATGACTACGATTTTGTGGGAGAAAACTCACCAGCCGACCAAACAAAAAAAAATCGAAAAAGGTTGAGTGATACCTAGTATGGTTATATAAAATAAAGGGTATGACTATCAAAATTTTCAAAAAAAAATCATGATTTTCATTATAACCGAATTATAACCGACATAACTAACTTATGGGGTATCGTTAGTATTTCTGGGAAATATAAAGGAACGCCCTTTTATTTTTATACATTAATAATCCAAAAGTTACTCTAGCAATAACTATTTTCCTACTAATTACATTTATTACGAAAGATACTGTCTTCAAATTAGGCTATTACTTGATTTAATTACATTTATAAACATGGAAGCTATGAGT
This sequence comes from Papaver atlanticum, assembly GCA_023531105.1. Lineage (NCBI taxonomy): Eukaryota > Viridiplantae > Streptophyta > Magnoliopsida > Ranunculales > Papaveraceae > Papaver > Papaver atlanticum. Next base: position 312,784 of record JAJJMB010014835.1, read on the forward strand.
GTTTTTTCGGGAAACTGAAGTTATGTCACAATTCCTTAAATAATTCTTTCTGTATCTAAAAGGCTCCTTGCTTTACTCATTGCAGAAATCCATTAACAAATTACTAGTGTATTCTCTCAATTTTTTTCTATCGAGGTTTTCCTTTGTCCATTCTCTTTCAGCATGGAAACCAGAAAGCAGACTCATGTGGCTATTCTCACAAGTCCTGGCATGGGCCACATTATTCCAAGCCTAGAACTAGGTAAGTCTCTCGTCTCTCAGCATGACCTCAAAGTCACTCTTTTCATCCCCACAACTTCAAAATCACCACAGTCATCAACCCTTCATAATAATCAAGATGGTCTCAATGTCATCAATCTTCCACCAGTTGATATAACACATCTAGTCGCTGGCGAGACATCTCTGGTAGTTCGGATCACGACCATTGTCCGTGAATCCCTCGCGTCTCTTCGTTCGATAATTGAAACATCACAACAAACTCCCACTGTTCTCATCATTGATTTGTTTTCTACGGATGCTTTAGATATTGCTGATGAATTTAAAATGTCCAAGTATATGTTTAGTACATCTAACATGAGTGCATACGCATTCTTAGCTTATTTGCCAAAGATCAAGCGGGTCAAGAACAATAACGATTTGGTGAGTCGGCTCACTGAGTTGGTTCATGTGCCGGGTTGTAAACCAATCCGAGTTGGGTTATTAGCGGATCCAAACACTGGTAGTTATGGTTGTATGTTGCGACATGTAACTAGGTTCAAAGAGTTGTCTGGGGTGTTGCTGAACACATTTGAAGATCTCGAACAAGAAACGTACCGAGCTCTGATCGATGATGAGATTGCCGAACTAATACCTACTCCAAGTGTATATCCAGTAGGACCCATAATAAAGCCAACAGTAGGTCCATCCAAAAATCAGGCCATTCATTGTTTGTCATGGCTTGATAATCAACCGAATGGCTCAGTGTTGTTTGTATCATTTGGAAGTGGTGGAAGTCTCTCTTCTGAACAGGTTACCGAATTAGCATTTGGGTTGGAATTGAGTCAACAGCGATTCATATGGGTTGTGCGTAATCCAATTGATTTTGTATTGCCATCATCTTATTATTTGGATGCTGGTAATACAAAGGAAATCGACCCGTCAGACTTTTTTCCTGACGGGTTTCTGGCACGTACTCAACAAGTTGGATTGGTACTACCAAATTGGGCACCACAAGTTGAAATATTGAGTCACGCTTCAGTGGGTTGTTTTTTATCACATTGCGGGTGGAATTCAACATTAGAAAGTATCCTCAACGGCGTACCGATGATTCCGTGGCCATTGTTTGCTGATCAACACTTGAATGCAACACTTTTGTCAGATGATATTAAGGTAGCTGCTAGAACCCAGATTCCACCAGGGAAGGAAGTAATTCGTCGTGAAGAGATAAAGAGAATGATTAGACTGGTCATGGAAGAAGGTGACGAAGAAGGACAAAATTTGAGGAGAAGAGCTAAAGAACTTAAAACAAGTGCGTTGAGAGCTATAAGCATAGGTGGGTCTTCCTATAATTCACTTTGCCAACTTGTAGAGAAATGGAATACCGAGTCGGACTCAGTTCAACTTTAGTAGTATCTTTGTGGTTTCTTAGCATCATACTGTATATTTATTTAAAATATTTCTTAGCGGATCACATGGCGCATCTACAGCTATATGCATTATCACATAACCTACTCCCATTATTCAAAATTACAATCAAAACAGGTTACTGTGAGCTATTCTAAAGTGTCGTCACTTAGCCAATATTATGTGGTGGCAGTTAAATCCAATTTTTTCAGTGCAAAGCTAAAAAATGTGGTATATTTAGGCTGTTCCAGTCATGAGCTTCATGCCTATTCTTAAAAAGTCGCACCCTATAATATATCCTTCTCCTCCTAGTCAGATTAATTTTGCTCACACATGTTTGACTCCTCTCCAATGGAGAATCCATCAAAGCCTTGTTATCATCATATTGCAATACTCACTAGTCCTGGTATCGGTCATACTATACCAATCATCGCACTCGGAAAGCAGATACTTTCTCTTCATGGGTTTCAAGTGACTATCTTCATCACAAATAGCCATTCTTCTACTGCTCAAGCTGAACTTCTTCAAACACAAACTATGAATGAAGGTTTTCAAATAAGTCAACTTCCAACAACTGATATATCCGAATTACTGCCCAAAGATTCATCAGGAATTGAAACCACGAATCACTAACCGTTAGTGAATCGATTCGAGTGCTAAAATCTGCAATTTTGGCACTGGAACATAGACCCACTGTTTTAATTGTCGATATCTTTGGAACCGACGCTTTTGAACTAGCTGATGAACTAGGAATGCTCAAATATGTTTTCATTACAACAACAGCGATGTTCACTGCTCTAACGTTGTACTTACCGACGCTCGATGAGGAGATCAAAGGAGAGTATGTCCATCAGAAAGAGCCAATTCAAGTTCCTGGTTGTAAGCCCATTCAGATCGAATACTTGATCGATCCTATGATGGATAGGCAAAATGACCAGTATTCGTCGATGCTATATCAAGCGTCAAGGTACCCACTGGCAGATGGAACTCTGATCAATACTTGTGAAGAACTAGAACAGATTCCGATCAAAGCTTTACAAGAGAATTCCGTACTGAAGCGAATTCCGACACCACCAATTTATCCAGTGGGGCCTTTAACAAGAGTAGGAGAAGGTTCAGCAATCTCAGGGGATAAGAATACGTGCTTGGATTGGTTAAACAAGCAACCGAGTAGATCTGTCATCTTTGTATCATTCGGAAGTGGAGGAACTCTTACAGCTGAGCAGATAACTGAGCTTGCCTGGGGATTGGAGAAAAGTCAATAACGGTTCCTCTGGGTTGTTCGCGCACCAACGGTAAAAGAGACATTTGGCACTTACTTTACTTCCGGCAGTGGAGGAGGTAAACCATCTGATTACTTACCAGAAGGTTTCTTGAATAGAACTGTGGAGGTGGGATTAGTTGTACTTTCATGGTGTCCACAACTAGAGATACTAAGACATGAAGCTGTGAGTGCATGTTTATCACACTGTGGATGGAATACAACGCTGGAATGTATTGTCAATGGTGTTCCATTGATAGCGTGGCCTTTGTTTGCTGAACAAAGGTCAAATGCATCACTGCTGGTAGAGGATGTTGGAGTGGCAATTCGACCACATATCTGGTCAACAAATCAACTGATTGGTAGGACAGAGATAGAGAAGATGATCAGAACGTTGATGGAGAAGAAAGGCGCGGAGAATCCAAGGAGGGTTAGGGCAATGGAAATGAAGGACAGCGTATTAAGAGCTTTGGATGAAGATGGATCTTCCCACAAAGCCCTCCTAGAAGTCTCCAAACAATGGAAAGCTGCTAACTAGTCTTCCTCTCAAATGATATTTGTAAACCAACTTCCCTGGTTGTTTGTCAATAAAACCCGCAAATATTATCATTTGTAATCAGAACATCATGCTTTAGCAATTCCTCTTTACCATCGTACCACTTGTTTATACCCAGAGCACGCAAACCAATAACACACTTTAAGATGGTCAAGAATGAAATAAATTATCAACTGGATTAAGCAGAAACCAAACAGGTCAAAAACTGAGATGTTTCTTATATAAATGAGAAAGTTAACAATCAGACCCACTCAGTTACCTTGAACATAAATCAATAAATCCAAGTTAAAAAAAACAAGACTAAGAAATCTTCACTTCACTTTCAACTCGAAGGCAGAGAAATGAATCTCAGGAAGGATTGGCGTTCTCCTTTAGTTTAAATGCCTTCAGGTGCCTGGATGTCCCTTGGGCATCACGTGATATGTTGCTAAAGATTTGATGCTTAAACACTTATAGGTTCAGTAGCATTCTTCAACCATGTCATCTCTGATTCGTCCAAAAATGGTGCCAGAATTTCTCTACATTTGGAATGGTACGTGTTTACCCATTCTATCTCGTCTGGTACCAACATGCTCGTGTCCATCATTTTTATCTGATATGGTGCCTGCAAATGAGATAAACATTTAAATGACCTAAACAGATTTCTTTATAAGTTTGCTTTTCACAGAGAATCAAAAATCAATTTTTTTTGCAGTGCCTAGAAAAACTCACCCATGTTATGTGCTCAAATGATAAGTAACCCTTGTCGCCAAAATTGAACTTTGTGTCAGCATCATTCACTATAAGCACATTCTCCAATCTTATACCGAAGTTACCATCCTCATAATAACCAGGTTCTGTGTGAAACCAATGCATCACAAAAATTAAGATATTACTCGAACAGAATTCCAACGTAACTGTTAGTCCACGGATCAGATCTGTAGTAATGCACCAGACAACCTAGCACAAAAAGAATGACACTCACCATCTGTTACAGTCATAGAAGCCTGTAATGGCACATTTCGAGCTTGCGGTCTGAAACTAATCAAGTGAGGTCCTGTATTTTATAACAATTAAATGTGAATTTTCCGCCTCTCAGATAATTAAATAGTGGGTTTTGTTACCTTGTGAACCCCATGCACAAGATAAGAGCCAATTATTAGCATTGGAGAAAATAAAAAACAATCAACAATAGGAGAGATAGTGTTTACTTTCTCCAATGCTAATCATCGGCTCTTATCTTGTGCAAGGAAGACCCTTAAATAATAGAGGAAGAAGCAAGGTTATGTCAAATTGAACACACCTTCATGAACATTCAAGAATGACCCAATCCCGTGACCAGTTCCATGTCGGTAGTCAAGACCACTCTTCCACAAAGGAACTCGAGCAAGAATGTCAAGAGCATGCCCTACAAACATATTTTAAAGCTAGTGGTTTCAGTTACCACACACATAATAGTTGTAATATTAATGTAGACGATGTGGATGGTGATGATCTAGCGGCACTGTAAAATTAGTGGTGACATATGATGCTGATGATGAATACGAAAGATAGTCAAAATACCGTTTGTCCCGTTTGGAAATCTGGCAGTGTCCAAAGCAATATGACCTTTGAGAACCTACATATACATCAACCAAAACGAGTAAAATTGTAGATCTCTAACACAAAGGTTACAAGGGTACACAAAGTTAACATGACTGCAGAACACTGTTATAGATTTAGGCGAAGAAAGTCAACCTACCGCAGTATAGCATGCTTTCTCATGTGCCGAAGGCTTGCCAAAATGAACAGTCCGAGTAATATCAGTTGTTCCATCTTGATACTACAACCCCCACCATGACCAAACAGGCAGCAAAACAGACAGAACAATAAGCAGGAAAAATGAGCTAGATTCCGCGTGGATTGGCAAAGTTAAAAGCTGACACTATATTAGCATTGATCATTGTTATTAGCACACACACCTGTGCTCCAGAATCAAAGAGATAAATCTTATCAGCATCAAGCTCGGCACATGTATCAGGCTCTGGTTGATAATGAATAATTGCCGCATTTGGACCAACAGATGAAATAGTAGGAAAGCTTAGGCCTTTGAAATGCTGCAGACCGGTATGCAGAAAATTGATTAGACTACTAGAGTATATATAGGCACAAAACAGAGCTAAACTAGAAAAGCAAACACAATCTGTGTTATGCACCTCTTTTGATGCACGAAAGCTCTCTAGCTTGTCACTTGCTGACACTTCTGTTAGTTTTATAGACTCCCTGTTGTATCAATAAAATAAATATGGGAATTAGGGTATAAATTGTAGGTTATGTCAGTGCCAATCTAGCCAACACTTCAGATATTAACTCAGGTCAGGGAAAAAATACAAAAAAGCAAGGGGATACAGTTCTTACGGATGCTTTCTCTTGTTAGTTTTTTCTGATTCTATGAAATAACCAGAAGCTCCATAATTAGATTGCATCTGCAAGTTGGCAGAGGTTCATGCATCATAACTTCTATGAAAATAGTTCAAAAAGCTCACAACGGGCGCAAGGGCACAAGCAAAAAGGTAGAACTGCAGAGGAAGTCTGACAAGCATGCTTGATAATTGCATTCAATAAAAAGATGACATGAAAAAAAACAATAACATTTTACTGCTTTTCCAATTATAGAACACTTAGCTATGAAGAACGATAACCTACCTGCTTATCCAGCCAGACAAGGTATTGCACAACAGCTGCACCATCTCGAATATGTGCCTTACGTAAGCCATCCAACTCCACAGGGTTCTAATCAATATGTGGTAAAAGAATAGTAAGCAAGCATCTCTAGGTGAAATCAACTAACTCAAAATGTCTGCAACGTCATTTATTAATCAACGGAAAAATAATACTTTATTCCGTGTCTGATATTTGTTCTACAATAAAGTTCAATTTGCTCGACCTAGCATAATGTGGATACATTTTCTGAAATGTGAATTCCGGATGCAGTTTCACATATTTACCTTGACGGCTTTCGGAAGGGCTAAAGGTGACTGTTGGAGAAGAACCTGGCGAGAGTTCAGTTTTGAGTACAATGCATAGCAGCATGAACCAGAGTCAAGCCATATGAGGTCGAGATTAGTTTCTTTGGCTCCATTCTCACCATTACGAGAAGAACTGATTTCCTGATTGTTTAAGGCCTCAGTCTGAGATCCCTTGATTGCAGAATTGAGCTGACCAGATGCAAGCAAGGCCACATCTGAGCTTACTGATTCATAATCACAGACTTGTATTCCATTCTTTTCCATATGGGAGTGCACCTGTGTATCGAAAAAGAAGCACCATAAATCAGTTGTCTGAATTCCACAAAAATAAGGATGGGATCGTTTAGTGAACAGATCCACAAATAGAATCTAAACCTAACAATAGAACCTTTGAAATCGTGGGCAATGTATCCCGTGCTAAGAAAACAATGTATATTGTAATTGAAAATCAAATTGAACAAATCTTCCTTCCATAATAACACAGTATAAACACATTATCAACTACTGACCTCAGTAGAAATCTTTTTTTTGTCCACATAAAAGAAAGCTGAATTTGTTGTCACAATGGCGAATGCATGAACAACGGGACAGTAGGAAACATCACTTCCTCGAACATTGTATAGCCAAGCTACCTGAATAGATGCAAAAGTTCCAAAATGAAATATAATCAAGCTCAATAAACTGAAATCGACACGGCCAACGGAAAGCCATTCACCCAAGCACCAAATTGTGCATTACCTCATCCAGTGTTGTGAAAATGATACCACGAGCTTTTTCCTTCAGGAGCTTTTCTCGCAGGTCTTTCAATTTTTCTGCAACAGAACGACCTGCAAATTCTAGAGGTTGTACAATAACAGGATTAACTTCTGGAGGTGGGCGGTTTTCCCATTCGTCGTCTACCAAGTTTGTTCCCAGCTGAACTAGTTTTAGTTGTTTTTTAGCAAAAGCATTCTCCCATCTTTGTGCAGTATCTACTGATACACACCACGGGTCTACCCCAACAGTGGCATAGTTTGGCAGATTCTAGTGATATAGGGAAAGATAAAAATTAGATATATTAGCACATATCTACACCAAAATAATCATAATATTTTCAGCATACTCAATTATATATTCCACTGCAAACGTCTCAGTGCAGCAGCAATTACTCACATCAGCTAACCATGTCTCGACAGCTGGATCTTCTCCAATACGCATGAGTTTCCATCGATCACTCAGCTGTTGTGTTGCTTGCAAGAAGTACCGTCCATCAGTCCATAATCGTGCATCATCCTTTGTCACAAGGGCCAAACCTAGAAAAATTCAAAAAATCAGACTTCAAAACATGAACTTTTCAAGATTTCTAGATACCCAAAGCTATAAAGATTAACATCAGTTGATTGGGATTGGAGTAAAATCAATATATTATACTAACCAGCACTTCCAGAGAACCCAGAAACAAATTCGCGCCTTTTATCCCTGGCAGAAACATATTCACTCTGCAAGAAATCAACAATAATTTCCTTTACATTAGTATGGCGTCATAAGAAAAAACATCAAAAAGAATGAAACATCAATAATGACTTGACCAATCGAAGATCGATACACAAACGGTGATCTATGTATAATAGGTGAAATCGAATAAGACTATTAAAAGATGATAGAAAGTTGACCTGATGATAATCTTCAGAAGGTACAATCATAGCATGAAGAGGAGGATTATGTGAAGCCATTAAAGACCTTAATCCATCTAAAGGATCTCCCATTATTCTTCAGAGCTCTTTGTTTCTACCAAATTCGTAGGAAGAAGACTGATAAAATAGTAAAAGAATTGATAACAGAATAAAAGAGAATGGATAATGAGGTTATACTAAGAAGATGGATTAGTTGAGTAATTTAAAATATTTTTTTCGTCGTTTTATTCGGAGTGTACATTTCTATCGGAATCCTGAAAAGTTGTTGGTTTATGACTCGTTGTATAATTTTGCGACACGTTAGCGGAGATTTAAGATTATACGTTCCTCTCAGTCTAATCCTGCTCCCTGATTTTAACGCCACGTTTTGAAGTTTTGCACTACAACTTTTTCTGAGATCTTGGTTTAGCCTATTTGCCTGTTTTTGAAGTTTCCCACTGTGAGTGCACATTTGGTTAGAGAGATTTTTATTTATTTTTATTTCGACGAAAAGGTTTAAATTATATTAGAAAAATAAAAAAAAGTTGCAACCATCACATAAGAAATATATATATACTCTGTATAAGAATCGAGCTAAATAAGTCCACGGAATTAATAATGTCTTAACTTCCGAAATAGTATTTGTAGCTGCATTATATAAAAGTAGAAATTAATGTTTAATCATATATTAGTTAGGCTTTAGATATTCTACTTCTGTCCCTTCAAGCCTAGTACTAGGAGGTCCAAATTTATCAATTTTTGTATAGGTTAATCTTTTCCTGGATGATTCTGTCCAAAACTAAAAAAAATCGTGGGCGAAAATAGCCCTCAGTTAAATGTAGTATCACTTCTTTGTAATTCAGTTTCCATGCTTTCATTTTCATTTCATGGAAACAGCTCTCATGAGCGAAGGAAAAAATCATAAAACTAAATTTCGTCGTTTCACTGAAATTTCTATCTTCAAACCTAATTATGATAATCGAACAATAATGGATTCATCTTTAAAAAACCTAAATCGGGTCGTCATCAGTTCCTTTTCTTGAAGATTAACTCAAAATCAGTCAATTTTAGCAAATCAATCTGAAGATTTCATCATTTGGAAGCGATTTGAAAGATGAAAACATGTTCTTATCATTTAATTTGAGTTAATATCCCTCCCTCCCATAGAAAAACAGAGAGAGAAACTCTTAAAACTCTTTTTCTTTTTCATCAGATCTGAAGATTTAGAGAAATAATTTTTGTTTTGGTTGATGGAAAATGGAGATCATAGATAGATTACCGAGCATGGATCTAATGCCTTCGGAGAAGATGTCATTTGTTCATCTTATATTTCCGTCGGATCTGCTCATATGGCATTTCTTATCTATGAGATATTAGACTCCTTCGATTCAAGATGTAAGTAGTAGTAATAATAACCTAATTTTTATATCAGATCTCGCTCTAATTTGATTTTTGGTTTGATTTATGTACATTGGACTCTAAATCTGTTATGGTTTTCGTTGAATTTGCATTAGCAGGTTAAACTTTTTGTAATTCGGTTGGTGTTGTTTAATTGTGAATGTGCCGGTAGTAGCTTAGGAATTTATGGTGTATTATCTTATAACAAATTATGAGAAATTTGTGTAAAATATTACTCTCCCATTCTTGTTTTTTTAGGTTCTGAAGTTTTGGACCTTTGGTAATCACAAGTCACATTCTGCTATCCGATTTCTCTGAGTAGTACTTTAATTATGTTATGCATTGAAATTGTGGAATCTGATAGGAGACTGAAATGTTACTATTGAATCATCAACACATGATAAGTAGAAGTAGGTGCATGAGTAGATTTTGGACACATCGACTACGATGGACGGAAATCTTTTAAACTTGTTGGGTTTGAAATGGACCTTCCTGTTATTAGTGAGTATATATTATCTTTTTATTACTTAAAAAGTTTTTTGCTGAATAATGAATTTCTTTTTTATAGTGATGTCAGTTGATGGCAAACAAGTGATGATACTGATTTTTGGAACCATTTATTGGGGATCCAAACATGTGGCTTGTGATTATTTAACTAAGCTTGTACGATTCGAAGATATCATGGTGGAGGAAGCCATCAATCCAGGGAGATATAATTCAAGATGACTTTACATTTGAGGTAACTAAGTTGATCGTTAATTACTTATAGAGAATTGTTAGGTTTCCATGTGTATTAGGTGTATTCATTTAAGTAGTGATACTTACTTTTGGAACAGTAAATGCTATGAAGATTTACCAACTAGCTTGTATTTACTTATAGCATACGTGATTAATTAGTTTGGTTTGAAATAGAGATCTATGCATTCTCGTCATAACATGCGCATCAATATTTTAACAATTGGTCGCTTTTTCCAATTTACATAATGTGAAAGGGATTAATGGTAGCTTTATAAATAGGGAAATTTTGACAAATTGTTTAGCTCAAGTCATTCCTAATGCTACCTATGCAAGTGCGAATATAATATTGGCGCTTGACGTGTGCGACACAATGTTTTATCTCTTTTGCTTCAACGGTCGAATATAGAGTCTTATGATTTACTTATTAGTAATAATTTGTATTAGTGAACTGGATTTTGCTCGATGGTTATTTTTGTAGTAATTTTAGCCTTTTCTTTATGAATACAAGGATCTAAGTTTGAGATTTTGGTTAAGATTAATATGAACGTTTATGTGCCTGGCTTGCTGTAGCATATTTGGCTTGACTTCAATGAGCTGCGAGGCTTTCTCATTACTAGGCAATTGATTAGTTTGCATAGGCACTTAGTTACATGCCTTGATGCTTTTGTCTAGATATTAGCAATGGGTTCACGCCTCTAATTTATTCTTTTGTTTGAAATGAAAAATGGAACAATTTTACTTACCAAGGGATTGGAATATATTGAGTACTGTAAAAAGGTCGTGTAAAACTGGGGTACATATTTTCTCATTGTTCCATAGAGAGTTATTAGTTCCAAGTTGTTGGTAACATTAATTGTTACCGTGTACATAGTCGTACATCTGTTGATTGTTAACGTGTACAGAGTTCTGCACTTGTTGATTGCCAATGTGTATATGGTTGTACACATGCTGATTATTAATGGTACAAAACTATGTTATACCCTGATGCACCTTGACATTAAACTTTATTGGTTTTATGGATTTTGTAGCTATTTTCTGGATTTTCTAAATGAATCAGTTCTAGCTATTTTCTGGATTTTGTAAATGTGTACATAGTTGTACACCATTATAGTGCCTCATTTTTTAGGTATTAACATTTTACAATTGCAAGGATTTAGACATTGTTAATGTCTTAACTGCTCAAATTTGTTGACATATTTGATAAGAAATCAATAAAAGTGGGTGAATCAGTTCTAGCTATTTTTTGTATTTTGTAGATGTGTACGTAGTTGTACACCATTGTCCTATCTCATTTATAAGCATTACATTTTTTTTACATCGAGTACATGTCTTATGTAGCTTATGGACACAGCTATGTTTTGCAGGTGATGGAGTTCCTATAAAGAAATGTGGCATTATATTTGATCTCTCTTGAAATCTTGTAAGGTTACTTGAATTCTGTACTAGCGAGATCCATGAAGCATCCCAATTAGGGTCTAATATGAATAGTTGAAGGCTGATAGTTTGTGTTTTCTCCAATTTGTTAACTTCGTTAGTTGTTGATACTTGATATGCACCTGGGTTCTTGTATTCCAGGTAAGAAAGGTAATTTGCGGACATTAGTTTTAGCAATGGTGGTGCATTTCAGTCCATGGTGTATTAGCTTTTTCATAAAAATGGTCTAAAACTATTGGTTTTGGTGTTGTTTCTATGTTTTCAGTGTCAAGGTTGGAATAAGGTGCCTATTCTTATATGCATATAGCTATTGGGAAATGCGTGTTGTATTTGTGCCCCGTGTTAAAGGTTTGCACTTGGCATGACAGTAGTAGTCTCATGAAATGAAATAAAACTTGTTGCTTCTTATGATTTGTTTAAAGCTATTTGCAACCTTTACAATATGTATTATTGGTTCATTTTATTAGGCATCGATAAAGATAGACTAAAATGGTTTCCATATGAAGAATCTTGGTAAATGCTCTGTCTAGTTAACAGTAAAGAACTAAAACCTGGACAAAATCTAAAATACGATTTGGAGGCTGAGGTAAGATACTCTCTGAAATTGTCATAATTTCTTATTAGAAGTTATTACCATGATATCATTTCTTATTACTCGTTTTTTATGTTCTTTATGATTTCATCTATTTTATCATCATCATTAGTTTGAGTTTCGTGTCCCAAATGATGAGTCAAATTGTTGTGTTGGTACATATTCAACGAGGAATGTGTTATGAAATCTCTGTGTCCTGTGTTTTTGGTGATACACATTTCAAAACAAAGAAGATTATAATAATGAGTTTGTCCCTGTACTCTTATTTGTTTTCCTCTACCAATGCTTAGTTGGTTTCGTAGTCAATTTCAATATTTTATGTTCACTTCCAAGTGATTTCGACTTGCATTCTTGTGTATAATATTAGAGAAAGCTGATGGCTCTTGGCTCTTCATTTCTATCATTAATGACTAGGAAATTGAAACTTTATGCGAAACAGAAATCCTGTCTATTTTTTGGTTGATCATGGCTGCTGGTTTTGAACTTCTCGTTAGTGAAGAGGCTATAAATATTTGGGTTTATCCTTCGTACTTATACTTGTGCTCGAAGTTGTGCACATGTGAGAAAATGATACATAGTTGGTTATCTAGAATCCTGATAGTGTTTCCCTTACTTTATTTTGTGGATACTCAAATGGGTGTTTCTTTGTTGTTGAGAGTAACCTAGGTCACATAGTTATGCACATGTTCATTCTTAATGTGTATATACTTATACATATGTTGATTGTTAGTGTGTACATTGTTGTACACTTGTTGATTGTTAATGTGTACATAGTTATACGTGATTCTTAATGTGTACATAATTATACAATGTATACTGTTAATGTGTACATAGTTGTACACCTGTTGACTGTTGATGTGTACATAGTCGTACACATGTTGATTGTTAATGTATATATAGTTCTACGTACACAAGCAGATTATATTATATCCTGATGCACCTTTGAAATCATTTTTTTTCCATTTTATGCATCTAATTTAGGGACTCACAAGCTCAAAATGGTAGAGCGTCCAAACCTATCACAAGGTTTGTGGAGGTTGATGGTTCAAATCCATCTGAGTTTTCATGTTATGTTAATACAATATGGGTAGGTGCGTACATACTAGTGCGCCTGTGTAAATCCCATAAAATAGATTTGTTTATAGGCGAATATGGTTGAGTTTTTCCATGTTTTGTATGGGTGTACATATATGTGCACTAATGTATTTTTGCTTCTATTTTATTTCAGTGTTGAATCTTTTCATCTAACAAACTTATACAGATAATGGTATTGATTTCTTTCAGGTGAAGGGGAAAATCGGGTCACAACTAATACATTCTACTCATAATTTTTTCTTTCTGTGCTGTGACATGTAACATTATTTGGCTCATAACATTTTTAGTTATACAATATCGATAGGTGTGTACTTACTAGTGCACCAGTGTAATTCTCATGAAATAGAATTAGTTGTAAGTGAATACGTTTGATTGGTTACATGTTTTATAGGGGTGTATATTTTAGTGTACCAATGTATTTTCCATGAAAGTAAGCCTGCGAATGGGTATAAATATCGATTTAATGCATGTGTTGTAGGTGTGTACATGTTGGTGCACCTGCGTAATTCCCATGAAAAAGTAGATTTGTGTGCGGTTATGAATGATCAGTTTAATGCATGTTATGTAGGCGTACATATTGGTGCACCAATATAATTCCCATGAAAAATTAGGTTTGTGCGTTATTATGAATTATCGGTTTTATGGATGTTTTGCAGGGGTGTACATATTCGTGCACTTGTGTAATTCACATGAAAAAATACGCTTGTGTGTGGTTATGAATGACCGATTTTATGCATGTTTTGTAAGGTGTACGTATTGATGCACTTGTGTAATTTCCATGAAAAATTACGCTTGTGTGTGGTAATGAATGACCGATTTTATGCATGTTTTGCAAGGGTGTACGTATTGGTGCACCTGTGTAATTTCCATGAAAAATTACGCTTATGTGTGGTAATGAATGACCGAATTTATGCATTTTTTGCAGGGGTGTACGTATTGGTGCACTTGTGTGATTTCCATGAAAAAAATAAGTTTGTGTATGTTTATGAATAATCTATTTTATGCATGTTTTGCAGGGTGTACGTATTGGTGCACATGTGTAGTTTCCATATAAAAATAGGTTTGTGTGTGGTTATGAATAATCGATTTAATTCATGTTTTCATAGGATGTATATATTGGTGTACCTGTGTAATTGTTATGAAAAAATAGGTTTGTGTGTAGTTATGAATAATCCATTTTATGCATGTTTTGTAGGGGTGTACATATTGGTGCGTCAGGGTAATTTACATCATAAAGAAGGTTTGGGTGTTGTTATGAATGATAGATTTTATGCTTTATTTTGCAGAGGTGTATATATTAATGCACTAGTGTATTTTTCATGAAAAAGTAGATTTGTGTGTACTTATGAATAATTGGTTTTATGCATGTTTTGCATGTGTGTACGTATTGGTGTACCAGTGTAATTTCCATGAAAAGGTAGGTCAGCGTGCGGGTATGAGTGATTTATTTCATGCATGTTTTGTAAGTGTGTACAAAATGGTGCACATGTGAAAAAATGATTTCATAAGCTTATGAATAATTTGTGCATGCGTATTTTTCTCTACACAATTAATTTTTTTTAAAACTAAAAATTATTTATATAGTCATATGGGTACTCTTTTTGTAGATCCCGGAAAGAGATTTCCGAATATATAAAGTTTGTGGATTTTGGATGAGTGGTGCGAAAGATAAATCATTTCTAAATATTTTTTATATTATTAAAATTGCCGACATCATCATGAGTCACTTTGGACTAAACTGTAAATATTTGGACTAAATTGTAAATCAGTAAGGTTATATGTGTATTTTTCATATTTTAAATAACTTTTGGACTAAACTGTACCTAGTTAACTCGGGATGGACTAATCCATACTTTTTGACGCGTTTTTGGACTAAACCGTTTTTTTCCCTATACAAAACGCTATCCAACATTTGGGGTTATTAGACTTAAGATATACTGGAGACCCTTTTACCTGGTCTAATCAGAGAAAAAGGGAGGAAAATATAAGGGAAATGATTGATAGAAGCCTGGTGAATGTGGACTGGTTTGAAAGCTTCCAAGAAGCTTTAGTTCATCATATTAACTAGAACTGCCTTTGATCATAACCCTTTGCTGATAGATTTTGATCCAGTTAAAATTAAACATCCTAGACCATATAAGTTTTTTAGAGGCTGAATGGAACATAAAGAATATAGAACTTTTATTGAAAATGCTTGGAATGTGAAGAAAGTGAATAATGGTTTACAACATATTCTTAAAGACTTGTCTGGTGATTTCAAGGATTGGAATTCTAATGTTTTTAAGAACATATTTAAGAACAAATAAAAGATCCTAAAACAAGTAGATACAGAAAATGCAAAACCTGCTCATTTAGTGTCCAAAAAAGTTTTGAAGAAGCTAGAAAGTGAACTTGACACTTGGAATAAGATAAAAAAAACATATATTTGATGGAAAATAGTAGGGATAAATACTTCAAAGAGCATGATAGGTGCACTAAATATTTTCATGTAGTGGCTTCTAATAGAAAAAGACACAACACAATTCATGCTTTAAGGGATAAAATATGGCTATGGTTAGAGGAAAAGGATTAGTTGGATATGCTTCTAAGCGATCATTTTCTGGGTATTAGTACCACTGGTGGGAATTGTATTGATCCAATTTTTAAACAAATTATTCCTAAAGTGATTACGGACGCTGAAAATGCCGATCTAGTTAGAATTCCAGACAAGGATGAGATTAGAGAAGTTCTGTTTTCTATGAATTCTTAGGGATCACCAAAACCAGATGGATACCCCCGGGTTTCTTTCAGTCTCACTGGAATTTATTGGAGCAAGAAGTTGTCGATTTATATAAGTTGATATCTAAAATTCTGGCTGTGACAACCCGAATCAATAACAATAGTCCGGACGGCCATATTATCAGTAATTCAAGGTTTTCACTACATGAACGTAGATTCACATAGCTCACACTAGCTCAGAAAAATATTAGTTTTAAATAAAATAGAAAAGAAAGAAGTTTTATCACATTAACAAGTTATGAAATAGACGAACACATTCCACTAACGAAAGAATTACGTATTAACAAACTTATTAAGAAAATAATATTTAACAATGTGATAATATTGTTGAAAATAAGGGAAAACAATTTCGGAAGAAAACTTCATCAAGGAAGGGGTCCCACTTCTTCCCGCATACTGCAGCGGAAACTCGAGAAAACTCCAATATTAATCACTTACTTACTCGGCTTTCTGAAACTGAAAATCATCACAAGGTCAGAGCCTTGTAAATTGCAAGTTCACTCTTAAATCATCAACTTAACTATTGAAAGTAAAAGCCTTGCAAGTATCATGTAAGATAACTCATACTAACTACGAACCATCGTCATATGTAAAGTTCAGTAATACAAACCATTTTGCTACCAAGAAACTTCCTTAAACTCACACATATTAGAAAACATCACACACCATAAGATTACTGCCCACCGTGACACACAAGTTATTCACGTCAAACTTGAAGCCATGATCTCGGCGAAAGATAATTAAAAATACAAGTCACCACTGCCCACCGGACTCACATACATGTATCCCTGATCTCGACAACAAAACAAAACTGAACGGGTGCCCACCGCGACTCACAAACTATCTTGCATATAGATGTGGCCCTGATTTAGGCATACAACATAAACAACACATACTTACTACCACCACCCACCGTGACACACCTCTATTTCCCAAATACATAGAGGTGTCCCTGATCTCGGCTATACAACAATATCCAATGTCAATAAATCTTAACAAAACAGAATGCATACTATAATGAATACAACAATGCACACCACAAACAAACAAAACTGCAGCATCTAGCATTTGAAGGTAAAAGGTGACATTCCACTTACCTTATCTTTTCGAAATTTAACCTGGAGCCTTATAAGAACCTAGGATATAACATATTAAAATTTCATAAGGTTCTAACGAATACAAACTCTGGACTAAGGTACTCAACGGACCTGAACCTGACATGGTTTACTACAGACGCAGTCAACACTAGTAGGACTTTTTGGGTACCAAACAATGTCTGATCTTCCTGAAATTTTTACAGGACAATTATCATAATAGGTTTCATATGCAGTTAAAATATGAACAAAATCTAACGGTTGGATAATTCATACAAGAGCTTAATCGGTACCACTTTGTGTCTGAATTCTGCAGAAATACAGTTAGGAAAATCAATCTATTCGGAGCCTTACCAGTGTACGATCGTATTCAAAATTTAAAATAAAACACATGAGATACTAAGATAAAACATATTCAAAATTCATCTATAACCAACGGTTGGAAATTTATTTACAGACCAAAATATATCTGCTACGTTTTACACATTCTAGGGTTTCAAAGATATGAAGATTTATGGTTCACTCTATTAAGGATTTTGACCTACCATGATAATTGAAAACTAAAACAATCATAATCAAATTGATAAAGCAAGAATAAACTTGCCTCTTGATGAAGATAAAACAAGAACCAATCGAGAAGAACAATCAACGAGCAATCCAAAATCAAATCAGCTACAACTCTAGTCCCTTTCACCCGGCTGCTCCCTTTTCTCAATTTCTAATCTCCTGATATACAGTAGAAACTCTATAAATTAATGATGTTGGGACCACCAGAATTTATTAATTAAGTGAGATATTAATTAACCGGTGAATTAATAATTATAAATTTATATATTAATTAATATTTTATTGACTTATAGATAAATTTAACTTCGATCACGTGTGGATGAACAGTTAGATGGTGATATCACTAAAGACTTGCAAAATTTAATCGAAAAGTTGGGTTATCGCAATTTAGTGAATGTCGAGATGTCCTGAATATGTGGAAGAATATGAAGTTACGCAGTTGTTGACTGATGAAGAAATAATTGAGCGTGTTATGAGAACTGATAAAGATGGGAAAGAAGATGATAAAACTTCTACAATAGATCCGCCTTCACGAAACGAGGTTGTTAAAGCAGCAATCACATTAAATATTTTCTCGCTGGGCTATGAGAAACAACACTAGAAATTCTTTCGATAATAAGAAAACTTAGAGATGAAATTCAATGTGATATTGATTTTACAAAAAACAGAAGACAACTGATTCATTTTCAAGAAATCTTCATAAAACTTTAATGTGTTATATATTTATGTATATATAGTGAATTATTAATTTATATTTCATATGGGGTCTACATGGATAATAAAAAATGTATTAATTTATAATTTTAGCGAATTATTAATTTGGCACATTGTCCCCAACTCGGGACCGGCTAAAAATATTATTTAAGAGAGTTTATTAACTAATCGAGTATTAATTAATGGAGTTTCTACTGTATTTGTGAAACTAGGTTTATACCCTTTTCTTAGAAACCTAGTTAGAGATATTATAACCCCAGACTACATATTATGTTAAGGGAAACCTATCTAGCCAATAAGCACATCTCTACAAATTATGGATTTTAGCTTGTAATTAATAATAATTGACTAACGGGGTATTACACTGGCTTCCAGATTCAAACTTGTTTTAGATAAAATTATTGCGCCAAACTAATCAGCTTTTATTCCAAAAAGACAAATTGTGGGCAACATTGTTATAGCTCATGAGATGCTACATTCAATGCACACAAGTAAGTCTTGCGTTGAAATTGAACTTATCTAAAGCATTTGATAAGATGGAGTGGCAGTTCATTGTGCATATGTTTAAGAATTTTGGATTTAGCAATAAATGGTGTAGTTTGATTTATGAGTGTATATCAACAGTCAAATCAACCGTGTTACTTAATGGAATTCCAGGTGTTCCATTTAATCCATCCAGGGGACTTAGGCAAGGAGACCCGTTATCTCCTTACCTGTTTATTACAACTTTAGAGGGATTATCTAGACTATTTTCTAATTATGAACTAAACAAGACTTTCTCAGGTATTCAATTGAACAAGAATTGTCCAGTTATCTCGCATCTGCTTTTCGCCGATGACTGTTTTATATTCTATAAAGCGGATATAACTGAAGTTAGAAATCTGATAAAAAAATTAGATATTTTCAGTAAATCCTCGGGACAGAATATAAATTATCACAAATCAGGGGTGTTTTTTAGTAAAAAAAGTGCACCATAAACACATGAAGATATTATCTAAAATGTTAAGAGTGCAGAGAATTTCCAAAGATGAAAAATACCTGGGAACACCTATGTTTTTTAGTAGGCAAAAGGCGTTAAATTTTGAACCCTTACTTGAGAAAGGTTACAAAACTTTACATGGATGGAAAGGAAGGCTTTTATCTCAAGCTGGACACACCGTTTTGATTAATTCAATTATTTCTGCATTCCCCTGTTATCAGATGCGGTGTTTTGAATTCCAATCAGCTGTATTAGATAGGTTTGATAAAACTCAACGGGAATAAGAGTAATCCCAAAAAAGGCTTATTACCCCAAAGTCTTTATGTTCAATTTGTACATCTAAAACATGTGGGGGATTAGGAATACACAATTCACATAGAATGAATGTATCATTATTGAGTAAGATGGCTCAGAGGTTATTAATAATCCTAATGATCTGTGGGTTAGGCTGCTTAAAGGGAAATATTTTCCGAGAAATTACCCTTTTCATAAATCAAATTACTATAACGCTTCGTGGATTTGGACAAGTATAAGAAAAGGGTTAGAAATTATAAAAAAAACAACAACATATGGGAAATTGGCAATGGGAGAAACATACATATTGCTAAGGATAATTGGATACCAAACACAGGGATTCTAAGCAACTGGCAGAATGAGGATTTAGTTTTTGTGTCGGATCTCATTAAAGTGAAGGTCATTGGAAAAATGATCTTATTGACTTTGTGTTCTCTAGGGAGGTATCTACTAATATTTAAGCAATATACATAAATACTTAGAACCAGGATAGATTACGATGGTTAGGCACAAAAGAGGGGGAATTTACTACTAGGTCAGCTTATAGAGTTTTATCTCATGAGGAAAGTAACAATAGGGATAAAGTCTGGAATCATATATGGCACTTGAAAACCATTCCTAGAGTTACTTTGTTTGCTTGGAAAATGTTAGACGATATTTTACCATTGAAAGCAAAAATAAATGCTCATGTAAAGCATGTAGAAGTTGTCTGTGTTTTGTGCAATCCTGCGCAAACAGAAACATCTTCTCATCTTTTTACATCATGCAATTCTACCAGAGTTGTGTGGTTTGGGATTGGAATTTCTATGCCGAGATATAATGGTGGTTTTTACAATTGGGTAGAATCTTGGTTTACAGCGGAATTATGGGAGTGGAAGGAAATTTTCGTAATTATATGCTGGAAGATTTGGGATCATAGGAATGTTGTTAATTTCAATAGGGCTAAACCAAACCCGGGGGAATGCATAAAAGATATTTTATCTTTCATAGAGGAATGGAAAAAATCTTCAGATATAACAGTTTCTAAAAGAAAACTCATGCACGCCAAGGACAACAAAATAAGGAAAATGTTACAGAGTTGAAACATGAAATTGTCTTTGTAGATGCTTCGTATGATGAAAATGATGGTTCTTATGGGATTGGGATAATCTTCTGGCTATAAAATTCAATTGCTGATATTTGTTTCTTTTCAGGATACACAACAGGACCAGCATCAACAGAAGCCTTAGCAATTCATCACACAATGGGCGCATAAGCTGAAGTTAAATAACATAAGTGTAAGGACAAACTGTAAGGATGTGGTAATTATCTCAATGGAAGACCATCGGCTTGTGACTGGAGAACAAAGTCTATTTTAAAAGATGTGTCAAATTTTATGGGTAAAAATGTTGTTGTTAATATGAAATATGTACATAGGGAATATAACGGGGAAGCGGATCAGCTGGCGAAATGGAGTAGGATAAAACATAAGTCTTTGGATATAAATGAACATAGTAGTTTAGTTTTGAAAGATAAATTACTCCATGGCATTGTAAATCGGCAGAATATTTTGTTGTACAGTTCTTAGGTTTTGGAATAAAACTTCAGTTTATTAAAAAAAAAGGATTTGCAGCTGATTTGCTTTTAGAACCAAACACTTTCGAATTCCTTTGTTTCCAAATGAGCCAAATGATCACAGATGGTAGCCATTATCATATTTTCTTGTTCCTATCAGATAGCATGTGGTGACTCTAAGCATCAAAATTGTGTTCTAAGTTGTCGTGTGCGTACACCACGATTGGTTAGAGATCTTGTTAGAACACTGCTCGGTCGAACTCGCAAGCGTTGCTATCTCAAGCTTGTTGTCAAGTTTAGTTGCCAAAACTATAAGTCTTGATTTATAGTCTACTTATAGCTAAGTCTCGGATTATGATAGAAAGTGTAGTTGAGCATTAGACTTCACGGCGTTCATCGATTGAAGACAAATAACTGCTAAGGGGAGCTTGTGGAACTTCATCAACAATAGGTATGTGGAGACTTGAACTCATCTATCACTCAAAAGTCTATTTACTCTATCTCCTATTTGAGACAAAAGTCGTTTAGCTATATAGACTTCGATTATACACATTTGATATTTCGAGCTGAGTTTAACTCGCTTACATATTTCTAGAAATATGTGTTGGTAAGCTTTCGCTTTAACCATGTTCATCTTATATTCTTGACGAAAGTCAAAAGATGATCATGTGAAAATCGCCTTGTAACATCTTACATGATTTGTGTGAGACAGTCATTTGATGTAGACTCGGAATGTTTCGTATTGATCATTCGATCACTTGAAAATTGCTTTGAAGCTAATAGTTTGTGTGAGACAGCTATTATCATCTTCCGAGAATGTTTCAATGATTGAAATAGGAGTTTAAAACATTTAACCATGATTGGATTATAAGCACAGTATGCGTACTTTCATATGTGTTGATCCAAGACCATAACTTAGTATGCATACCCGTATGCGTACTGGTTGGTCAGGTAAAGTCTGGGAGATGGAGTATGCGTACTGGTGAAGTCAGTTGAAGTCCGGGTACTTGAGTATGCGTACATGTACGCGTACTGGTTTCAACTGAAGTTTGGAAGTGTACGACAGTATGCGTACCCGTTTGCATACTGGAGAACACAGTCCAAGTCCGACTACTTAGGTATCCGTACCCGTTTGCATACTTGAGTGTGTTATGTTCTAAAATCAGTTTGTTCATGAACTAATACATTTATATAATAAGGAATGCAATCTTTTACAAACCGTGGCTATAATGTTCATGAATTGATTCGAGTGAATCAAAATCGATTTTGCTTCAATTGTGTCTTGTATACTTCTATGAGAATATAAACAATTGAACAACTCTAGAACTAGTTTCATTTGAGTCACTTGAACTAGTTATGGTTAAGACGAATATGGTTGATATGAAAGTATTCATATGGGTAACTTCGGTTAACTATTGTTGAGCCAACAAGGTGTACACGTTTAGGTACGGTTACCCATATCTAAATGAAGTCACTTTTCATTTGTGTGTAACAAGCTAAGTTCGATCTAATGGTTGAAATATATTATCTTGAGTCTAATCAGGTTTTCATCTAACAGTGAATATTGAATGCTTTGTTACCAATGTAGCATTGATTCCAAACCCTTATTTGAAGACTATATAAAGGAGACCTCTAGCAACTGGGAAACCTAATCCCCATACCTCTTGTGTGATACTAGTTGCGACTAGAGTCGATTCTCCTTTAACCTTAGGTTTTTCACGAAACCCTATAGGTTAACGACTTGAAGACTTCATTGGGATTGTGAAGCCAGACCCAACTATTTCTCTATAGTTGTTTGTTCTGATCTTGCTGTTTTCTATCATATTGAGTACTATCTTCTCTAAGATTTTCTCGAGATTTATTCTCCGATAGGCAAGATAAAAAGTAGTCACAAACATCTTCGTCTCATCGTTTGTGATTCCACAATATCTTGTTTCGCTACCATACGATTAAGATTATTGTGTGGTGATTGATATTTCTAGGCTGTTCTTCGGGAATATAAGTCTGGTATATCAATTAGTTCATGTTCACCTTGATTTATCAAAAGACGGAACAAAAACTTTTAGGTATTTCTGTGGGAGACAGATTTATCTGTTCAATAGACTTTTCTGTGTGAGACAGATTGGTTTATCAAGTCTTCGACTTTGGGTTGTAGCAACTCTTAGTTGTGGGTGAGATTAACTAAGGGAATCAAGTGCCTAGAGTCCTGCTGGGATTCAGAGGCGTAAGGAACGCGACTGTACCTTGATCAGTGTGAGAATTGTTAGAGCTCAACTACATTACAGTTCGAAGTTAACTTAGAGTAGGCTAGTGTTTGTAGCGGCTTAATACAGTGTGGTGTTCAAATCTGGACTAGGTCCCGGGGTTTTTATGCATTTGCGGTTTCCTCGTTAACAAAATTTATGGTGTCTGTGTTATTTCTTTTTCGCTTTATATTTTTATATAATTGAAATATCACAGGTTGTGCGTCAGTTCAATCAATTGTGAATCCGACCTTTGGGTCATTGATTAAATTGATTGAAACTTGGATATTGGTTTTTGATGCCGTCCAAGTTATTTCTTATATTTAATCGGGCTCACAAATTCCTATTTGTTTGATTGCAGATTGAATTGAGAAATAGAGATATAACTCTTGGATATACTTTTCTTAAGATTGAGTCTGACTGTCTAGTTGATTCTCTTGAAAGTATATTGAAGTTAGTCCATATAGATTTCTTAGCGAAATATTAGGTGTGGTTGTATGACCCCCGCTTTTTCAATTGGTATCAGAGCAAGCAAACACGTTAAAGACCTCATAAGTCTGTGTTTGTAGCAATCTGACTCTATGGATAGTAAAGTCTTTATAAACGCTTCACCAGGATTTAACTCTGATCTTAGAGAAAGTTATGAAGAGATTGTTAATCTCCAGATGAAGTTAGATGAACAAATCCGGATCAATTCTGATCTTGTTGCAGAAATCGCAAGGTATAAGGATTTGAAGTCTGTCAAAGTATCTTCAATGGATTTGAATAACTCCTCTATTTCTTCTCTGAATAATTGTCGCAAGTCAGGAGATAAGCGAGGTTCAGGCTTTGTGAAACCTGATATGGCTCAGAACCACTCAGATGAGTTTAAAGATGTTAGTCCAACTGTATATCTTTTAAGCGAGGTTCAGGCTTTCTGCGATTCTCATAATCATTTTCAACATACGTGTATATCTTTTAAGAAAAGTTTAAAAGTTGCTAGTAATCTTCATAAGAAAGCTGACCAACTGTTTACTTCTCTAAAAAGTTGTACAAATCTAACAAGAAATCTCAAACGGGATAGTAGTGTTAGTATGAGGGCTTTTGCTCTAAAATCAACATCACCCTTTCAATGGTTCCTTGATAGTGGATGTAGCCGGCATATGACTGGAGATCTTTTGTGGTTTGTCAACACAAGCGACTTTGATGGTGGTCCAGTAACATTCGGAGATGGGAAATGATGTTACATTAGCAAAAAGGGAACGATCAAATTACCTGGCATTCCTGAAATCCATGATGTCGTATATGTTAAAGGTATGACTGCTAATCTTCTTTCTGTTAGTCAAAGCCCATAAGTTTGTCTTCAATACAAATGGATGTGACATTGTAGACAAGTCTGGAAAAGTAATTTTTCAGGGATCTCATGGAAAAAATAACTGCTATCTTTTAGATACTCAGTTTAATATTGTTGCAATTTGACTAAGGTGGAATCTACACATCTTTGGCATGAGCGTTTTGGTCACATCAATTATCACCTTCTAACTAAGATCATTAACAAAGAACTTGTTAGAGGTTTTCCCAAAATCAATGCAAAGATTGAAGGTGTCTGTGGTGCCTGTCAAAAGGGTAAACAAACGAAAGTTCCACATAAATCATCTCGAGATATCCTCACTAAAGCTCCACTTGATTTAATTCATATGGATCTCTTCGGGCAAATTCAACAACCCACTGTTGCTGGTAAAAAGTATGCTTTGATTATGGTAGATGATTACACCAGATTCACTTGGGTAGCGTTTTTAGCTCATAAGAATGAAACCTTCAGTGAATTCAAGATTATTGTTAATAAAATCCAGAACGAACAGGGTCGCAAACAAAAGAAAATTAGAAGCGATCGTGGGACTGAATTCAAAGACACCAAAGTTTTTGAATACTGTGATAAACTGGGGATTATTTAACAATACTCACCGCACATTACTCCACAAGCTAATGGAGTTGCAGAAAGGAAGAATAGGAACATTCAGGAAATGGCAAGGGTAATGCTCCATAACAAAAACTTACTGTTAAGGTTTTGGGGAGAGGCTGTCTTTACGGCATTCTACTTGATAAATCGTGTTTATTTACGGTCAAAGACCTTAAACACTCCCTATGAGTTATGGTACGGTAGGAAACCCAACTTACATTATCTCAGAGTGTTCGGCAGCAAGTGCTACATTCTAAAGGATCGAGAACAGAAAGGAAAATTTGACTCAAAAAGCGATGAAGGTATTTTTCTTGGCTAACCATCTGACAGTCGTGGTTTTCGAGTATTTAATCTTAGAACATAAGTCATGATGGAATCGAAAAATGTTATCATTGATGATCTAAGTAATTTTCGTCATGATGACTCTCCTGCTGAATTGCCTCCAACTGAGACAATTGAGAAAGTCAAAGAAATTCCAGAATCAGTAGAAGTTGTTCCAACGGTTACTGATCCTGATGTTTATAGTGATGAGGAGAAAATCCCTAGTCAGGTTATTCCTGTTGAACAAAAATGTGCTCCTCCGCGGCACCTATGGGTTCAAAAGAATCATGATACTAACAGTATTATTAGGGGAAAAGATACTACTGCTAAGACGAAAGGACAACTTCAAAATATTTGTAATTTTGGTTGTTATCTATCGCAAGTAGAACTAAGAAATATTGATGAAGCTCTTAGCGATCCCTTTTGGGTGAATGCAATGCATGAAGAGTTAAATCAATTCCAAAGACAAGATGTATGAGAGCTCGTACCTTGTCCCCCCAATATCAATATTATTGGTACCAAATGGATATTCAAGAAGAAGTCTGATGAATTTGGCACCATTGTCAAAAACAAAGCTAGACTTGTCACTCAAGGATATTCATAGATTCAAGGTATTGACTTTGACGAAACCTTTGCTCCTGTGGCACGCCTTGAGTCCATTCGTTTGTTATTAGCTCATGCTTGTTTTCTTAAGGTTAAGCTATTTCAAATGGACATAAAATCCGCCTTCCTAAATGGAAATTTAAAAGAAAAGGTCTATGTTGCTCAACCTAAGGGATTTGAAAATCCTAATTTCCTAGATCATGTCCTCAAACTCAATAAGGCATTATATGGGTTAAAACAAGCACCTCGTGCCTGGTTCAATAACTAACTACTTCTCTCCTTAGGAAAGGTTTTTCGAGAGGTGGAGCTGATAAAAATTTGATTACCAAATGAAGTGGGAAAGATGTTGTTATTTTTCAAGTTTATGTAGATGATATCATCTATGGATCAACATTTGAGAAACTTGCAAAAGATTTTCAAGTATCTCTTGGAAAGGAGTTTGAAATGAGCAATGTTGGTGTATTAAAATTCTTTTTTTGTTTACAAATTCAACAACACAAGGATGGAATTTACTTATCTCAAGAAAAATATGCAAGAGATCTTGTTACAAGGTTCGGTCTTGATAAGTCAACCCCAAAACTGACTCCTATGCCCACCACTGTTAAACTACATTGAGATGAGAAAGGTGTAAATGTTGATCAAAGACTCTATCGATCTATCACTGGAAGTATTTTATATCTCACAGCTACTAGACCAGATATTGCTTTTAGTGTTGGTTGCTATGCTAGGTTTCAGGCCAATCTAAAGGAATCTCATCTTGCAGCTGCAAAAAGGATCATGCGATACATCAAACACACTATCGGGTATGGTTTATCTTATACTTTTGATACTAACACTGATCTTACTGCCTAATCAGATGCTGATTGGGCAACATGCGTGGAAGACAGAAAGAGTACATCAGGGGGTTTCTACTATGTAAGATTGAATCTTGTAGCTTGTCATAGCAAGAAACAAAACTCACAATCCCTTTCTACATGTGAAGCAGAATATATTGTTGCAGGCTCATGTTGCACTCAACTCCTATGGATGAAACAAATGCTTGTCGATTATGGAATTGACACTGGAATAATGAAGATCTTTTGTGATAACTTGAGTGCGATTCGCATCAATGAGAATCTTGTTGAGTATTCAAGAACTAAACACATTGATATAAGGTATCATTTTATTCGAGATCTCTATGAAAATGGTATCATCAATATGGAATTTGTGCCTTCTGAATAACAATTGGCTGATATTCTCACCAAACCATTAGATACTGCTATGTTTCAACACTTACGACAGTCTATTGGTGTTGTTCTGGTTCATTAACTCTTCAAACTTCTTGCCCCTGAACTTATCTCGATTCTTTGGGCAATTAAGTTTGGAATTCCAGTATAATGTTGCTTCAATTACGCATTTGTTTCTAGTAGTTGAATTTCTGTTAAGTATCATAGTTTAAAATGAAATCCTTCTTTTCTTGCAAAAGTAAGGTCGCTCTTGTTGTTCTTTCGGGAAAGCCATTTTATGGGGGAGAGTTCTTAATTGAACTTGTGCTTAATTGCCAAATCTTTGTGGGGAGTGCGGCTGTGGAATATTGTAGGAGTTTTCTTGTATCTTTATAAACTCCTTGATGAATGCATTTAGTTTCGACTATATGATTGCATCTAATAAAAGTTGATATGTTTTCTTTTAGTCATGAAGTATCTCTATGAGAATTTCATTATGATCTCACTAGTTTTCGTTCCTTTGCTAATTTATATTGACAAAAAGGAGGAGAATTAATGTGTAGTTCACACTACAAATACATATGGTTTACAGATCATTATGTAAGGGGGAGTGGTTTTCATGTGAGATGAAGTATTGACTAAGGGGAGTGATACATATCACCATAGTATTGTTGCCAAAGTATTGATACAATTGGACTTTGATGCTGTGTAATGATACTATGTGTTAGAGCATAGCTCGGTTGAACCCACCAAGCGTTGGTATGTCAAGTTTGGTTGTCAAATTTTAGTGAATCAAAACTCAATTAAAGAGACGCTTGATTATGTACTAGAGACAACTTCGTATAGGTTAGGTTAGAAAGATTAGGATTATGAGACCTACAAGTATTACTCGAAGACTTGAAGAATAAGTAACAAGCTACATCGAC
Organism: Papaver atlanticum; assembly: GCA_023531105.1. Lineage (NCBI taxonomy): Eukaryota > Viridiplantae > Streptophyta > Magnoliopsida > Ranunculales > Papaveraceae > Papaver > Papaver atlanticum. The sequence continues at coordinate 341,316 of JAJJMB010014835.1, forward strand.
GACATCATCCTTCCTCTTGAGGTTAGTAATATTGTGACTTGAACTGTTTCATTCCTAACGTATCTTTCAAGTCGTGCTATATTGAAAACATAACTGCGAAGCTGTGAATGATTATACTCTAGTAGACATGGTGTTAAGGAAATAGAATACGAAGTATAACGCTTATCTTTTGACCTTCGTATATAAGACATTGACATAATCGTATGAATGCTATTGTGATTATGTATATGGGTAAAGGTGAAGATTTCATCCTATGAAACAATGTTTACATTCGTTTAAAGGAAGTACATTCATGAACTTGTTTTATGAATCGAAAGGAAAATCGCTAGGCTTATTGGTATTGTTATTCATTGCATATCTTTGGATTACCAATATGTGTGAGTTAGTAGAACCAATCATAACTTGTTATGTATCTTTGTAAAACTAGTCACAATGCCTGACTTATGTTGTGACAGACCGGAAAAATACGCCTGGCGTACCTGGGCGCGCAGGCCATAACTTCCCCGGTACGCCATGATGAAGGTACAGTCCGGGACTTAAAGCTAGGAAAATGCACGTCCATTCGCCCTTGCAAGCATGCTCGTGGAGCATGATGCAGCTAACTTAGCTTCCACACCATTCCAACTTACCCTTATTCTGCAAAAAGGTTTGAAGCATTGAAGGCTATGGCCGATGCACCTTACATGCATCACTGGCTTCCGATTACTGTCCAGGAATAAAGAAAATGCCTAGGACTTAGGCATAGGCCTCTCTAAGCCTATCGACATTCCCTTACTTTGATTACCAACGTAGCTTACTCTAGTGGCCATGTCCAATTCTGCAACTGGAACATATACCAACTCTATGTAGCTTGATAGGTAGTATGATCATCCACCTATTGGTATGCAACTAGCCTCATCAAGTTTGGCCACAATCATCTATTGCATCGAGCTACCGAGCTTAGACGATATGAGGGGCCAACGTGCTGGACCGACAATGCTGCAACTCATTGCGGCTGCCTACGTACCCTTCCCTACTCTAAAGGGATCAAGCACAGACCGTAGTTCATCCTTGAAGGGACAAGAACCTTAATCCAACTCTTTGGCGAGGCCGTGGCCAAGCAATAATGGTAATGGCCTAGTCCGTATAGGTCGTTCTGTCAAAATGCATCCAAGTGATGAATACTTGGTCTGCGGCATGGCATAGTGATGCCCATGCTTAATACGCTCCATTGGCAAAGCTACGCAACTATAAATGAGGCTTAGGCATCATTTATACTCTTCCGGCTAAGCTATGAAGCTTACTTGGTGCATAGTCCGCATATGCACCTTCAACCAACTACCCCTCCCTATATATGTTAATTTGACATTTTTACAACTTAAATTGGGGGATCAAATATCATTCATCAACTCCCACTTCTACTATTCATGGCTGTTGCCATATATTTCTGAATAACCGGCCAAGATGGTTGTTCACTACCACTGCCAACCCGATGTTCAGCCATGTTGGCTGTCCAATGCCAACC
>JAJJMB010014840.1:0-19223 GCA_023531105.1 Papaver atlanticum
GGGGGTCTAACAACCACACCCAATATTTCGTTTGGAAATCTGTATGGACTAAACCTCAATAATATTCCGAGAGTGAAAACTCAATCAAAGAATAATACTAAAGAGTTTATCTCTTTTTCTCAAATTAATCAGCAAATTAAACAGATAGAAATCCATGAGCCTAATTGATGTGAGAAATACTTGGACGGTACCAAAGACCAATATCCAAGATCAATCAAAATCCTATCCAACAAACAACGTCGGATTTATCAATAATGATTGATTAACGCACAACCTGTGATATTTCAATTATAAAGATAAACAATATAATGCGGAAAAGAAATAACACGGACACCAAAAAAATTGTTAACGAGGAAACCGCAAATGCAGAAAAACCTCGGGACCTAGTCCAGAATAAACACACATTGATTATAAGCTGTTACACCAATTTCCTACTACCTATTCGGACTAGATGTAATACCTGCTTCATCTGTATTCAAGCACTTATAGAACTCCTAGCAGAACACCGATTCTCTTTAGGAATTCTTCTCGTATAACTTCTAGCAGAACACAAATTCTCTTTAGAAGTTATTCCCGAAAATCTTCTGGCAGAACAAAGTTCTCTTCAAAAGATACAACAACACGGTTGATATTTTTCGATCTTTTGTTTTCACAAAACACCGATTTGATTTCCCTTTAGATGTAAATCAAGGTTTTGGAAATCTTGTGTTTGTTTCAAACAACTACCAGATAAAAGTAGATAAACTGAAACAAACTTGTAGATTAGGGTTTTAACTTACAATTAGTATGCGTACACACAAGGAGTCCGTGAACCTGATTTTCGTAAGTGAACTTGGGTGATTCCAAAGATCAATTTCCAAGTTAAGAAAACCCTAATAATTCGACAACAAGAACAACAAGCGAGATATCTTGTTTAAAACTTCTTAAGGATTTTTACGAGATACCTTAATCGAAGTTTTCTTTCTAGCTTCCGATTTCGACTAACAAGTGTTGGTATACGATCTGAAACTGAAATCTATCAAAACCTAGGGTTTATGATCAACAACTCTTGAATGGTTTTATATCAGAAGAGAAAACCTTAGAATAGACAAGAGGTGAAAAACCTAGATTACAAGTTGTATAATCAATCACGAAGATTAAATCCAACTGGGCTTTGTGATCCCCAATACAAAGACTTTTATCTCACTCTTGTTCACGAAGAACAGAAGATATGGAAAACAACCTTATGAAGCTTACACCAATTTTCCAAAGGGGATGAAAAACGTGTAGCACTCACGAACCCTTTATTTATAGTGAAAGGTAACTTGAAAGCTAAGCAAAGCTATTTCCCTTTTTCAAGACTCTCCTAATTTTGGGAGTCTTTCCTAAGTTACCACTCTTGCCAAAATAATTAAATAAATAATTAATTTAGCAAATATTGTATTATGTGAATAAATCACAATTTATATTAGGAAGGAATCACAAACACTATAATATGGTAATCAAATATGTTTGGAGTAATGGCTATCTTGCCTAGATAAGGAAACATCAAAAACTTAACCAAAAATGGCTTCTAGTCACGTAATTGGGCTCAAGTCCGTGAACCGTTACAAACAGTTCATGGATTGTTTCCTACTAACGAACTGTAACAATTAACGCAACACTTATAATTGTTACTTTAATAAATCACTCATAACTTCATCATTATAACTCATAATTGAGTGATTCTTGGCTCGTTGAATTCATAAGCTCATTCACTATAACTTGAGAACCTTTCCAGGGATAAAGGTTATTGTCACAAAAGTTGTGGCACAAATAACCTCGAGTATATATACATAAATGTACATTTACCATCATAGGAATTGTTCCATAAAGTGAGCATTTGTTTGGATAGATTAGAAAGATAGAATTGAACAAGAATCCAAATGAAATCAATTACCACATACCTTTGTTGATGAAGTCCTCGTTGATGTCTTCTTGTAGTCTTCAAACTTCATCCTTCAAGGATAGCTTCGATTCTACTTCTTAGACTTAATCTAGTCCGAAACTATCTTTAGTATACTAAATCAAGAATGTATTTTGGCAACTAAAATTGAAAACTAACTTGACATGCCAACGCTAGTGGGTTCAACCGATCAATGCTCTAACAATCTCCCCCTTTGTCAATTTTAGTGACAAAACCATTTTACATATGGGTTGTACTTGTTAAAAGCATTACAGCTGCAAAATCCGACATGCTTGATTTCCTTGGTTCTTCAACTATGCGTGTGTTCATCCTGTACTTGTTTAAGATCCATCATAGTATTATTACACAACATCAAAGTTCAATTGTATCACAACTTTGACAATAATACTACAGTGATATGTATCACTCCCCCTTAGTCAATACTTCATCTCACAATTAAAACCACTCTCCCTTACATAATGATCTGTAAACCATATGTATTTGTAGTGCGAACTACACATTAATTCTCCCCCTTTTTGTCAATAAAAATTGGCAAAGGTACGAAAACTAGTGGGATCCTTATGAAATTTCCATATAGACACTTCATGACTAAAAGAGAACAACATATCAACTTGTTTATATGCAATCATATAACCGAAACCAGATGCATTCATCAAGGAGTTTATAAATGTTAGAGCACTGCTCATTCGAACTCGCAAGTGTTGCTATCTCAAGCTTGTTGTCAAGTTTAGTTGCCAAAACTATAAGTCTTGATTTTTAGTCTACTTATAGCTAAGTCTCGGATTAGGATAGAAAGTGTAGTTGAGCTCTAGACTCCACGGCGTTCATCATACAAATATGAAGAACTACTCAAGGAACTGGTTGAACTTCATCGACTAAAAGGTATGTGGAGACTTGAACTTATCAATCACTCAAAAAGTCTATCTACTCTATCTCCTATCTTGAGACAAAGGTCGTATTGCTATATAGACTTCGATTATACACATTTGTTATTTTAAGCCGAATTTATCTCGCTCTCGAAATATGCGTTGGTAAGCTTTCGCTTTGGCCAAGTTCATCTTTACAAGTGACGAAAGTCATGTTGATTATTTCAATATCTTGAAAATTGCTTTGATGGAAAATAGTGTGTGAATAACCTCTATTTAACATCCTTTAAGAATATTTCAATGATTGAAATAAAGAGTTTAGAACATGTAACCATCTTTGGATATAAGCATTTAATGTGTTCGCGCATTAGTGTATAATTCCAAAACCGGAAACCAAATGTATGTATACTTGTGTGTGTACTAAATGGTTGATGGAGACTGGGTAAGTATGCGTACCCGTACACATACTGGCGAAAGTTCACGTCCGTGAATTTCTGCTGAGTTTGGAAATCAAAACCAACTTAATCCGGTTACCTAAGTATGCGTACCCGTTTGCATACTGGCGGAAAGTTCACGTCCGTGAATTTCTACTGATTTTGGAAACTAAAACAAACTCAAATCCGGTTACTTAAGTACGCATACTTAAGTGTGTTACTTTCCAAAATTGGTTTATTCGTGAACTTAAATTTATATAAACTAAGGAATGCATATTTGAAAACCATGGCTATAAAGTTCATGAATCGATTCAAGTGAATCAAAACCAATTTTGCTTCGATTGTGTCTTGTATACTTCTATGAGATCTAAGCAATTGAACAACTCTTGAACTAGTTCATTTGAGTCATTTGAACTAGTTATGGTGAAGATGAATAAGGTTGATATGAAAGTTCTCATATGGCTAACCATTTGGTTAACTACTGTTGAACCAACGACTTGTACACGTTTAGGTACGGTTACACAAACCTAAATGACGTATATTTCATTTGTGTATAACAAGATAAGTTCGATCTAACGGTTGAAAGATATTAGCTTGAATCTAATCAGGTTTTCATCTAACGGTGAATATTGAATGCTTTGTTACGAAGGTTACTTAGATTGCAAACCCTGATTTGGAGACTATATAAAAGAGAACTCTAGCAACTGGGAAAGTTAATCCCCACACCTCCTGTGTGATACTAGTTTTATAAGCTAGAGTCGATTCTCCTTTAACCTTAGGTTTCTACCGAGACCCTATAGGTTAACAACTTGAAGACTTCATTGGGATTGTGAAGCCAGGCCCAACTATTTTCTCTGTTGTTGCGTGATCTGATCTTGCTGTTTCTATCGTATCGAGTACAATTGTAAAATTGGCTCGAGATTAATTTCTACGATAGGAAAGATAGAAAAGTAATCACAAACATCTTCGTCTCATCGTTTGTGATTCCACAATATCTTGTTTCGCTAGTCGATTAAGATTATTGTGAGGTGACTGATATTTCTAGGTTGTTCTTTGGGAATATAAGTTCGGGTTATCTATTGGTTCCTGTTCACCTTGATTTATCAAAAGATGAAACAAAAACTTGTAGGTATTTCGGTGGGAGACAAATTTATCTATTATTGTAGACTTTTCTGTGTGAGACAGATTTGTTTATTAAAGTCTTCGACTTTGGGTCGTAGCAACTCTTAGTTGTGGGTGAGATCAGCTAAGGGAATCAAGTGTGTAGTATCCTGCTGGGATCAGATACATAAGGAGCGCAAATGTACCTTGGATCAGTGTGAGATTGATTGGGGTTCAACTACAGTCCAGACCGAAGTTAGTTTGTAGTAGGCTAGTGTATGTAGCGTCTTAATACAGTGTGTGTTCAATCTGGACTAGGTCCCAGGGTTTTTTTGCATTTGCGGTTTCCTCGTTAACAAAACTTCTTGTGTCTGTGTTATTTCTTTTTCGCATTATATTTTGTTATATAATTGAAATATCATAGGTTTGGCGTTAAATCAATCAATTGGGAAATCCGACCTTTGGTTGTTGATTGAAATTGATTGATACTTGAACATTGGTCTTTGGTACCGTTCAAGTTAATTTCTCTTGTGTTCAATTAGACTCGCAGGTTTCTATTTGCTTGAGTAAGGATTGAATCAAGAAATTGAGATATAACTCTTTGATATACTTTTATTAAGATTGAGTCTGACTGTCTAGTTGATTCTCTTAAAAGTATCTTGGAGTTAGTCCATACAGATTGCTAAGCGAATTATTGGGTGAGGTTGTTGTACCCCCGCTTTTTCAATTGGTAGCAGAGCTGGCAAACACGTTTAAGACCTTATAAGTCTGTGTTTGTAGCGATCTGACTCTATGGACAGAAGTGTTATCTCTATAAACGTACCACCAGTCTTCGATGGCTCAAATTACTTATGGTGGAAAATTTCTATGCGTGCCTTTCTTCAAGCGCGTGATTTTTAATCATGGGTTTATGTAGTTAATGGCTATGATGCTCCTGTTGTGGCAGTAGAAGATGCAACCGTAACAAAAGATATTGGTGCATATGACGCTGCATAGATACTTGCTGCAAAGAAAAATTCCAACGGTTTGAATGCCATCATACATGCCATTACCCCAGATCTTCAGCACCATGTGACTATGTGCACTCGGTCTAAAGATGCTTGGGATATCTTAGAAACCTTATTTAAAGGGAATACCAGTGAAAAGGAAGCCAGGCTTCAAAACCTAAATTCCAATTGGGAAAACCTTCGTATGGCAGATGAAGATTCATTTGATGAGTTTAATCATAAAGTGTCTAAAATTGTTAATGCATCTTTTGCATTGGGTAAGACTATTCCTGAAAAGGACATTAGTATGAAAATTCTCATATCGCTGCCATCTAGATACGATTCTAAGAAGCATGCCATCATTGAAGGAAATAACCTTGATGCTCTTTCCAGAAACACTCTGGTTGGGAAGTTGAAGATCTTTGATCATGAGCATACATCCAAATCTGGGAAGGATGTTACTTTTAAAGCACAAAATAACACTAAATTACTTGAGAAAACTAAAAGTGTTTGCATCTCTGAAGATGATCCTTCTAAGACTGATTCATTATATGAAGATCTTGACAAGTCAGTCTCATTGATCACAAGAAAGTTTAGAGATCTTCTATTAAAGAGAAGTAAACGGTTCTCCAGAGACAAACCCAGATCGTCAGTTAAACCTCACAATCGCATTCCTCCTAAAAATAGGGATGCTGACAAGGCTGATGACGAGGATATGCCACAGTGCTTTAAGTGTAAAGGTTTTGGTCATTTTGCAAATGAGTGTCCAAATCGAAAGAAATACACTGGAAACAAAGGTCTTGCTGCAACTCTTGATGAAATATCTGACAACTATGATTCTAATGAAGACGAAAAGTCAAGTGTTGCACTTCTTTGTGAAAATATTGATTTTGATAATTGTAGCAATACATACATCAATCTTGATATTCTTTTAGAAGAAAACTCAACCGATCTGGAAGAAAAAATTGATCTTTCTGTTGGAAACTCTTTGTCTAATTTTTCAGGTTCTACCTTGTGTCTAGCAGCTTGCACATCTCGGATACCTGAATCATTTACGAGGTTGACATGCTCATATTGTTTGCTCAAGGGTCATGAGCTATCAAAGTGTTACAAGTACAAACACAAATTAAGACATGCCAGCAAAGTTCAACGAAGAGCAAATCGATTAGCAAACAAGCTCAACCTTGTTCAAAAGACCGCAGAGGTATGTAATATTTTATCTTCGTCAAATAAGTTAGTTTCCAAGGATAAGACAAGACCATTGGAAAGAAAGTTATGGTCTAAAAACTATGAGAAACAGGGTTCTATGAATTCCAATCAAAAGGGATATGATGGACAGATTATTGTTCATCCCAGCACAACTTAAATTGTGTTGGTTAGTGCATCTTGTCTCATGTGCCTGATTAAAAGAGACAAGATGTTGCACACCTAAGGCTTTAAGAAAAGAAAACTCTTTAGTTTTTTTTTTTTTTTTTTTTTTGCTTTAAGAGCATTGTAAAGTCTGGAATTCATGTCGCCTTTCATACCGAATTGATATTGGAAAGTACTTTCCTGTTAATCAATAAAAGAGGGTTAAAATTGAAAATTCTGCCTTTTATAGGGTAAGAGTTGTGCATACGTGAATCCTTTGAAGTGTGTAAAGTTTCTGTAACTCTACATTCCTTTTTCCTTCCCTGAAACTCTTTTTATCATAAGACTGCTTGTTGAGACTCAAGTTATGATTTCTTCTCATATGAATACTCCAAGCATCATGTCTTCCGATGGAAAAGATGTTAATATGATTGTTAAGCCATCAATCACGAAGGAAAAAGAGAGAACTCTGTTACCTCCAACCTTGAAAAGAAAAAGAAGGAATGTGAGGAAGCCAAGGGCTATTCCTTCAAATTCTCAGAAGTTTTCTGATGTTCTTGAAGAGTTGAAGGAGACAAGAAAGGAAATCCAGCAAATAAAGGCTTGTGTTTTGAGAACTCTAGAGATTCAGAAGGCCCTGGTTCGACATCTTAAATCTAGAAGATTTGTTGGAATTGACTCCTTTCTTCACGAACCATATGTTCCTATGGCTATTGACGACGAGGAGTTCGGGGACGATAAAGAACTTTTCAGAAGTCTCAATGTCTAGGAAAGCTTCTTATGAGAATTTTATTCTTGTGTGTTTAAGAAGAATAACTAGAGTTTGGAATAGCCATTATTGTGACTACACATAGCTATGTCCAACGTTTTCATCTTCAATGTTTTAGATTTATTTGTTTAAATTCTAAATTATTTTTGTTTGGAAGATGATTTTTGCAGTATTAATCTTTATGGGTTTATATATTGCAATTTGTTATGGGATATGTGTGTTTGCGTCCGCGAACTATGATTGTCCCATACGTTGTCAAAAGTTAAGTCCTTCGTATGTCGATATGCAAGTATTGATAAAAGAATGAATGAACTTTTGACAAAAACAAAAGATAAGCCTTTTATGTCATTATGCAAATATTGATGGAAGAAAGGATGAGCTTTTGTTTACAAATATTAAGTCTATTGTATGTCATTGTGCAAATAGTGATGGAAGATAGAATGAATCTTTGTCTATTCCGCAGTATTGATCTTCCCTGATCCATATCTTTTATGTATATACTGTGTGGCTCCGTAAGTTCTCTTATGTTGAGCATTTCCAATTGGATTAATCATGGGATCTCTTGTGGTTAATTTAGTTGAGTATTCCGGTTGAATTAATCATGGGTTCACTTGTGGTTAATTCAATTGAGTATTTTGGATACAAATTCATATTCTTATGTGATTTGTTGTTGTCCAAAGAAATCCTTCTTTTCTTGTGAAAGTAAGGTCGCTCTTGTTGTTCTTTCGGGAATGACATTATATGGGGGAGAGTTCTTAATTGAACTTGTGCTTAATTGCCAAATCTTTGTGGGGAGTGCAGCTGTGGAATATTATAGGGGTTATCTTGTATCTTTATAAACTCCTTGATGAATGCATTTAGTTTCGGCTATATGATTGCATCTAAAAAGTTGATATGTGCTTTCTTTTGGTCATGAAGTGTCTCTATGGAAATTTCATGAGGATCCCACTAGTTTTCGTACCTTTGCCAATTTTATTGACAAAAAGGGGGAGAATTACAAATACATATGGTTTTCGGATCATTATGTAAGGGGGAGTGGTTTTCATGTGTGATGAAGTATTGACTAAGGGGGAGTGATACATATCACCTTAGTATTGTTGTCAAAGTTGTGATACAATTGAACTTTGATGCTGTGTAATAATACTATGACACTGTGTAACAATGATTGAGAGCTTTTGTTTTCTCATTGTTATGGCTACGGATTTTCAACAACGATGATGCTGAACTTACAACCTTTGGAATCATTGGAGTACTTGGAAGTGACGAATATTTCGAGTAATGTTGAAGAACCGAGGAGATCATGCATGTTGAAGAGAAGTTGCAAAGTTTTTTTTTGTATTCCATATGTATTGATAGTTTTGTCACTAAAATTGACAAAGGGGGAGACTGTTAGAGCACTGCTCGGTCAAACTCGCAAGCGTTGCTATCTCAAGCTTGTTGTCAAGTTTAGTTGCCAAAACTATAAGTCTTGATTTCTAGTCTACTTATAGCTAAGTCTCGGACTAGGATAGAAAGTGTAGTTGAGATTTAGACTCCACGGCGTTCATCATACAAAGACGAAGAACTACTCAAGGAACTGGTGGAACTTCATCGACTAAAAGGTATGTGGAGACTTGAACTTATCTATCACTCAAAAAGTCTATCTACTCTATCTCCTATCTTGAGACAAAAGTCGTATTGCTATATAGACTTCGATTATACACATTTGTTATTTAAAACCGAGTTTATCTCGCTCTCGAAATATGTGTTGGTAAGCTTTCGCTTTGGCCAAGTTCATCTTTACAAGTGACGAAAGTCATGTTGATTATTTCAATATCTTGAAATTTGCTTTGATGAAAAATAGTGTGTGAATAACCTCTATTTAACATCCTCTAAGAATGTTTCAATGATTGAAATAAAGAGTTTAGAACGTGTAACCATCTTTGGATATAAGCATTTAATGTGTTCGCGCATTAGTGTAAAAGTCCAAAACCGGGAACCAAATGTATGCATACTTGTGTGTGTACTAAATGGTTGATGGAGACTGGGTAAGTATGCGTACCCATACGCATACTGGCGGAAGTTCACGTCCGTGAATTTCTGCTGAGTTTAGAAATCAAAACCAACTCAATCTGGTTACCTAAGTATGCGTACCCATACGCATACTGGCGGAAAGTTCATGTCCGTGAGTTTCTGCTGAGTTTGGAAACTAAAACAAACTCAAATCTGGTTACTTAAGTACGCATACCCGTACGCATACTTAAGTGTGTTACTTTCCAAAATTGGTTTATTCGTGAACTTAAATTTATATAAACTAAGAAATGCATATTTGCAAACCATGGCTATAAGGTTCATGAATCGATTCGAGTGAATCAAAACCAATTTTGCTTCGATTGTGTCTTGTATACTTCTATGAGATCTAAGCAATTGAACAACTCTTGAACTAGTTCATTTGAGTCATTTGAACTAGTTATGGTGAAGATGAATAAGGTTTATATGAAAGTGCTCATATGGCTAACCATTTGGTTAACTACTGTTGAACCAACGACTTGTACACGTTTAGGTACGGTTACACAAACCTAAATGACATATATTTAATTTTTGTATAACAAGCTAAGTTCTATCTAACGGTTGAAATATATTAGATTGAATCTAATCAGGTTTTCATCTAACGGTGAATATTGAATGCTTTGTTACCAAGGTAACTTAGATTGCAAACCCTGATTTGAAGACTATATAAAGGAGAACTCTAACAACTGGGAAAGTTAATCCCCACACCTCCTGTGTGATACTAGTTGTATAAGCTAGAGTCGATTCTCCTTTAACCTTAGGTTTCTACCGAGACCCTATAGGTTAACGACTTGAAGACTTCATTGGGATTGTGAAGCCAGGCCCAACTATTTTCTCTGTAGTTGCGTGATCTGATCTTGCTGTTTCTATCGTATTGAGTACAATTGTAAAATTGGCTCGAGATTAATTTCTTCGATAGGCAAGATAGAAAAGTAATCACAAACATCTTCGTCTCATCGTTTGTGATTCCACAATATCTTGTTTCGCTAGTCGATTAAGATTATTGTGAGGTGACTGATAATTCTAGGCTGTTCTTTGGGAATATAAGTCTGGGTTATCGATTGGTTCCTGTTCACCTTGATTTATCAAAAGATGAAACAAAAACTTGTAGGTATTTCTGTGGGAGACAAATTTATCTATTCTTGTAGACTTTTCTGTGTGAGACAGATTTGTTTATTAAAGTCTTCGACTTTGGATCGTAGCAACTCTTAGTTGTGGGTGAGATCAGCTAAGGGATTCAAGTGCGTAGTATCCTGCTTGGATCAGAGACGTAAGGAGCGCAACTGTACCTTGGATCAGTGTGAGATTGATTGGGGTTCAACTACAGTCCAGACCGAAGTTAGTTTGTAGTAGGCTAGTGTTTGTAGCGGCTTAATACAGTGTGTGTTCAATCTGGACTAGGTCCCGGGGTTTTTTCTGCATTTGCGGTTTCCTCGTTAACAAAACTTCTTGTGTCTGTGTTATTTCTATTTCGCATTATATTTTGTTATATAATTGAAATATCACAGGTTTTGTGTTGAATCAATCAATTGGGAAATCCGACCTTTGGTTGTTGATTGAAATTGATTGATACTTGAACATTGGTCTTTGGTACCATTCAAGTTAATTTCTCCTGTGTTCAATTAGACTCGCAGATTTATATTTGCTTGAGTAAGGATTGAATAGAGAAATTGAGATATAACTCTTTGATATACTTTTATTAAGATTGAGTCTGACTATCTAGTTGATTATCTTAAAAGTATCTTGGAGTTAGTCCATACAGATTGCTAAGCGAATTATCGGGTGAGGTTGTTGTACCCCCACTTTTTCAATTGGTATCAGAGCTGGCAAACACGTTTAAGACCTTATAAGTCTGCAATTCCTTTGCAAGTGACCTGGTTTTCCACAATAGAAGTAATGTTTAGTAAAATGGAAAAAGTTATGTTTAGTGTTACCTGAATGTATATACGCTTGTTTTAGAACTTGAGAGGATTTCCTCTTTTCGTCATCGGCAGTTGGTAGAGATACTTCACTTTTGTCAACCGTGGAAGGTTTTGGTTAAGAAGAAACTTTAGCTTTGACAAATTTTACCTCTTTGCAAATACCAGGAGCGTCTATTCCTTCATAGCCCAATCCTCGCGTATCACGATGAATTCTACATTCTCCCAATATTGAGGTTAATTTATCTGAGCTGCTATTTCTAGACAAACTATCTTTTAAGCTCGAATTTTCTTCTTCCAACCTTTTGACCTTTTCAAGCGCAATAACTAGATAATTCATGGATTATTTGATAGACGCATTTATGTGTCTATTTTCATCTCTTTTGTGTATACTGTTAGTACTCATTTTTGTACTAATTTTGGTATTTTATCAATTTGTAGGTGTTTTTGGAGGAATAGGCTTTTGCGGAAAAATTGGCTCGAAAAGTTGTTAAAGATACCTGGGAGGACATTTGCTATTCGGACTCTCATTTTGGATAAGGGGTAACCCATTTCTTCACATTTTCAAAAACAGAAACTGGCGGGAAAAAATTCTTTTCACAGCAGAATTTAGGGTTGGATTGTTGATCGATTTTTATGGAGATTAAAGGGCTGGATTTGATTGGGTTTGTTCTTATGGACCTAACAGGCGAGGTAAGGGTGTTGGAATGGATCCAAAGTGGCTAGAACTCGAATTGGAGGCGAAAAAAGGTTAAAAATATCACGGTTTATTTTGGGCAACTTCTTGGTTTATTTATGGAAACAAACGTGAAGAATAGGAAGGAAACTCTTCTTAGAGATTTGATTCTGTCACAGGAAGAGTTTGGACAGCTTGGATTGACTGAGGAGACGTGTAGTAGTTGAGAAAAGGGAATTATCGTAACTTGCTGTGGAGGAAGAAAATCAAAGATATTCTCGAATTTTCCTTACTCTATTATGTATAAAATAGTTGGTACGAATCCTAGGAAGGGAACGAAGACCTTAGGGGAAAGTTTAGAGCCTTAGAGAAGCCAGAAAAATCATTAGAAGAAGATCGGGTTTCTGCTGCTGCCGGAGAAGACGAAGAACACAGAACAGCGGAAAAAGAAAGTCGCAGAAACTGTGACCGTAGCTTTCAATTTCTATACCCTTTGTAACAATTTTTCCAACAGTTAGCTTCAGTTCGCAACAGTTTCTTCTATAACAGTAGGTTCTGTAACAATTATATTAGTTACAGAATCCGCTGCTTAGCACTTTTCACTCTTTTAATCAACTTTTGAACACCAAAGATGTATTTTGAGCAAGTGGTTAATATGAGGAGCTAAACCCCTTAGCCGAGGCGACGGAGGAAGCCATTGTTCCATGAAAAGTGGTATAGTTATATTTTAATTATTTATTACAATTATTTTACATGATTATTTGCATAGAACTTAAAAGAAAAATTGGTTTTTATTGAGTAGTTGTGAAGTGTTTTGATGGGACATGCTTGGTTTTAATACTTTTGATGTTTCATGTTTCGTGCTTACAATTATTACTTCAAAAATCTATTAAAGGCAAAATATTAGAATCACTTTAAAAGAAAAAATTGCATGAATATTGATTAGAATTTATCACTTAATTGGTCAATGGTGGAATCCCGAGTCTCGGTATTTTCTTATTTTTGTTGAAACAACTTTATTTAATTTTCGAAAATCCTTCACAAGTTCGAGCAATGAATCTTTTTACCACTACAACTACAAACACATCAATTTTTGGCGCCACTGCCGGGGACTTGTTTTTAGGGTTTTAGATTTATTTTTATTTATTTATTTATTATTTTGTTCTATTTTACGTTTTTGGGTATTTATCTTTTGTCTACAAGTTTTAGAACATAAAGAAAAAAAATTGAGCCAAGGAGTTTGGTGATGTCGTAAAGACTTGGAGCTAAAGATTAAAGCGAAAAGAATGGAAAAGAAGACAATTTTATTTTAGTTATTTTCTTTAGTTTTTTTTTTTTTATTTAGGGTTTTGTTTATTTTAGAAAAAAAAAATTGTATTAGGGTTTCTTTATTATTTTGTAATTTTTATTTTCTTTTTTTTTGGACTTTTGGAATCTGGACATTATTTATTTTTTATTATACCCTACGGAAGGGTACCTTTAATTATAAAACTGTTTGCAGAGAAGGAGGACAATTACGATATTGTCTCTGCACCTTGGGTTCGTACACTGACACAGGAGTCAGTGGCCCGAGTCGACTACAACCGATTCATCCCCCGTCTAGAACGGGAGGTAAGATTCTGAACACTCGCGAATCCCCTGTCAGCGAGTTACTGTATTCCTTAAGGTGCATATCTACTGAGGATCTGAATATGGACAGTTATTTTTCTAGTAAAGGGCAAGGCCTGGCCATACAAGATAAGGGTTCGGATTTCATCACCGTTCTCTTCTTGCCCGCCTTAGGAAAACGATACCGAACGCGAACCCAAGCTTAGAATTTTGACTAGAACGAGACCGATAGGGTAATGAGCTTATAGGAAAGTCGTTCAAAAGGATCGTATTGGGTATCTTGTTAGCCTAACTCAAAGTTCAGGAAGATTACTGTAAGTCGATTAGAGCCGCCCTGTAACCCAGGGAAGCGTTGCCAAAGAGGTAGGGGTATCAAAGCTCCTCTGAGCTTCTCCTACTTCTCTTCGACTTACTTTATTCGGATCGTCCTACGGGGTTTGCTAAAATTATACCCAGTTGCCTCTTGGAAGAGTAGAAGCTGGTCTAGAAACAATCTTAGTGGAGCCATCATGCTTTTTGTTTGCTAGAAATCAATAGGGTTGATTTGGTTGAGTCGTCCTTGATTTGTGATTGCTTACCCTTCCAATTTAGGAAATTCTTGTGTATGCCTGAACGTAAAAGAGACGCCCTAGGTAGATTTGTAAAAGAAAAACCTAGCAGTTCTAAGCGTCTCGATTACCTTAATCTAGAGAGTCCGATTTTCGGAGAGTCCTGTTTTGAACATTCTCCTGAAGAGAGAATCCCTAATACTCCGATAGTACCAGAAATGGCTACTTTGAAAGCTTTATTGAATCCGACTAGGACCACTCGTCCCTCGTGTATTAAGTTACCTGACACAGAAGCCAATTATGAACTTAAACCTGGGACCATACAGATGCTCCCAATCTTTTTAGGGAAAGAAAATGAAAACCCCTATTTCCATGTTAGGGATTTTGAAGAAATATGCAGTACCCTAAGAATTAGAGGCTTAGATGATGATGCTTTGAAACTTAGGTTATTTCCCTTTTCCCTGAAAGATAAAGCCAAATCGTGGCTGTATAGTTTGACTTCTGAGTCAATCGAAACATATGAACAACTTACATCTGCCTTTTTCAATAAGTTTTTCCCTAGGCATAAAACATCGTCGATTAGGACGCAAATCTGCACACTCTCACAACAAGAGGGAGAATCTTTGTATAGGTATTTGGAAAGGTTCAATGATTTGTTAACACAATGTGCTCACCATGGTTTAGAAAAGGTTAGGCTAGTTCAAATCCTTTATGAGGGTTTAGATTACTCCACAATAACCACGGTTGAAGCTCTGTGTCCAGGTGGGTTTGAGAACCAAACTGTTGATGCGGCAATGACATTTTTGAATAAAGCCGCCGAAAAGATCCAACAATGGGAAAATAGTAGGGAACCCCGGAAAACAATTCTTCTAAGCAGAGGAAACGTTAATAGGGTAGAAGGAGGCTATGAATCAGATGCCAAGATTGCAGCGATAGCTAAAAGGTTAGAAGTTCTAGAAATGGGTCACACTAGTGGTAGATTGGAGTCTCTTTGGGAAGGCCAGAATAATGAAGAGCAAGCCAATGCTCTTTATAATAACACTAGACTCAATAATCGTCAGAAATTTGACCCATATTCAGAAACCTATAATCCTGGATGGAGAAACCATCCGAACCTTGCATGGTCTAAGGGCCAGAATCAAGGTCAGTTTAGTAATTCTAATGCTCCCCCAGGTTTTAGTTATGCTAAAAATCCTTCGGGACAAGGTCAATTTCAGAATCAGTCGGATAAGAAAATCCTAAGCCTAGAGGAGTCTCTCGTTTTGTTAACTCAGCAAACTGCAAAATTTCAGCAATCGGTAGAACTAAGTCTACAAGCTAGTAACAAGATAGGACAAGAAAATAGTCAGGCTATTTCCGAGTTGAAAACCCAGGTAGGTCTGATAAATGAGTCTTTGAGAGAAAAAGGTAGGTTTCCTAGTCAAACACAACCCAACCCTAGAGGAGTTCATGAAGTAGGTGCAAAACCATCGAATCAATTGAATGCTGTTAGAACCCTTAGGAGTGGTAGAATTATAGACAATGAGGTAACCATGCCCGATAGTGAACATACTGTAGTTCACCCCTCAGGATCTCACCCCTCAGGACCACCCATAGCTGAGGAGACAGATAAAGTTTCTGATGATGTCAATTCAGTCCCTGGGAGGTCTGATTCTATGCTTAGAGCCCCATTTCCCAAGCTATTAGTACCAACAAAGAAGGAATCGAACTTTAATGACATATTGGAGGTTTTTAAGCAAGTTACCATAAACCTTCCTTTATTAGATGCAATTAGGCAAATTCCTGCTTATGCCAAGTTCCTTAAGGATATGTGTACGCGAAAGCGAAAACTTAGCGTCCATAAGAAAGCCTTTTTAGCTAGTCACGTAAGTTCAATCATTCACAACACCACAACTCCAAAGTACAAAGACCCAGGTTCCCCTACCATTGCTTGTACAATAGGTAAATTCCGGGTAGAAAAAGCTTTACTTGACTTAGGAGCCAGTGTGAACTTACTGCCGTACCATGTGTATTTACATCTAGGACTTGGTGAAATGAATCCTACTCAGATGACACTGCAGTTAGCTGATAGGTCCGTTAAAATTCCTCGAGGTGTTATCGAGGATGTTCTCATTGAGGTCGACAAGTTTATTTATCCAGTGGATTTTGTTGTGCTAGATACCCAACCTGTCCCTGACCTAGAGAACCAGATACCTGTGATTTTAGGTCGCCCATTTTTATCTACGTCTAATGCGATCATTAACTGTCGAAATGGTGTGATGAATTTGTCTTTTGGTAATATGACTATGGAGATGAACATTTTTAATGTCAGTAAGCTACCTTATGAGCTAGATGACACATGTGTTGAAGAGGTGAACATGATAGAAGCCTTAGTTCAGGAGTCATTACCAAACATCTTGTCTGAAGACCCATTAGAAAGTTGTCTATCCCATTTTTGTTTAGATTTTGACGACGATAGCACTATTGAAGAAGTGAATGCCCTATTAGATTCTACCCCTGTGTTAGACACTAATAGTTGGAAAGCTAGGTTCGAACAATTACCATCTTCTTAGACTACCTTAATTTCTTCTTTAGAAGAGCCTCCTAAGTTGGACCTTAAACCACTACCCGACACTCTAAAGTATGTGTTTTTAGGTCCATCTGAGACTTTACCTGTGATTGTAGCTTCCGATTTGGATAGTGATCAGGAAAGTAGGCTAGTGAATGTACTTCAAGATAATAAGGAAGCTTTAGGGTGGACTATAGCAGACATTAAGGGTATAAGTCCTACTGTGTGTATGCATCAGATTCATTTGAAGGAAGACTCCAAACCTTCTAGGGAGATGCAACGTCGACTGAACCCTAACATGAAAGAGGTAGTTCGAAAAGAGGTGCTTAAGTTGTTAGATGCGGGTATTATCTACCCAATTTCAGACAGTAAGTGGGTCAGCCCCGTTCAGGTTGTCCCCAAGAAATCAGGTATCACTGTAATCCAGAATGATAATAACGAGTTAATCCCAACCCGAGTGACCACGGGATGGCATGTCTGTATTGACTATAGGAAATTGAACAAGGTCACAAGGAAGGATCACTTTCCCCTTCCTTTCATCGACCAAATGCTAGAGCGATTAGCTGGACTTAGTCATTATTGCTTCTTAGATGGCTACTCCGGATATAATCAGATTGTTATTGCCCAAGAAGACCAAGAGAAAACCACCTTTACCTGTCCCTTTGGTACCTTTGCGTATAGACGCATGCCTTTCGGGCTATGTAATCCCCCTGCGACCTTTCAGCGTTGCATGATGAGCATTTTTTCTGATATGGTAGAACGGTTTTTAGAGGTCTTTATGGATGATTTTTCAGTGTTTGGTTCATCTTTCGATGTGTTCTTGCATTATTTGACATTAGTGTTGACTAGGTGTAAGGAAAAGAATTTAGTGTTTAATTGGGAAAAATGTCATTTTATGGTTAAATCAGGAATTGTGTTAGGGCACATTGTATCCTCTAAGGGTATAGAGGTAGACAAAGCCAAAGTTGATCTTATTAAGACTTTACAGGTCCCGAAAACCGTAAAAGATATTAGGTCATTCCTAGGGCATGCAGGATTTTATCGTCGATTCATTAAGGATTTTAGCTTGATTTCTAGATCTCTTTGCAATTTGCTTGCAAAAGATGTTAAGTTTGTCTTTGATGATGCGTGTTTAGAGGCTTTTGAGAAGCTTAAGAGTTTACTCACTACCGCCCCCATAGTCCAGGCACCTAACTGGAACCTACCCTTTGAGATTATGTGTGATGCTTCAGATTATGCTATAGGCGTTGTGTTAGGACACCGAGAAAACAAATTACTTCATGTGATTTACTATGCTAGCAAAACTCTGAATGATGCCCAACTGAACTATACAACTACCAAGAAGGAACTGTTAGCCATCGTGTTTTCCTTGGATAAGTTTAGATCCTATCTACTGGGTTCTAAGGTCGTAATCTATACTGATCATGCTGCTTTGAAATACCTTTTGTCTAAGAAGGATACTAAACCTAGATTGATTAGATGGATCCTCTTGTTGCAAGAATTTTCTCTAGATATTAGAGACAAAAAGGGTGCAGAAAATGTAGTAGCAGATCACTTGTCTAGGCTAGTTGTTGATCATTCTAATGATTCCCTTCCTATAAGGGATAGCTTTCCTGATGAACAATTGTTCTCTGTTTCCAAATCACCTTGGTATGCACATATAGTGAATTATCTTGTTACTGGTCGAATGCCTCAACATTGGGGTAAACAAGATCGTTCTAGGTTTTTAGCCGAGGTTAAGCATTTCTTTTGGGACGATCCTTATCTGTTTAAGTATTGTCCAGACCAGATTATTAGGAGATGTATACCTGAGAGTGACCAGTCCAGTATTATCTCCTTTTGTCATGAACATGCATATGGGGGTCATTTTAGTGCTAAGAAGACTGCTGCTAAGATATTGTAGTGTGGATTTTACTGGCCTTCGTTGTTTAAAGACTCCCATAGTCATTGTGTTTCTTATGAGCGTTGCCAGAGGTTAGGAACCATTTCCCGTAGAAATATGATGCCTTTGAACCCTATTTTAGTGATTGAGGTCTTTGATGTGTGGGGCATTGATTTTATGGGTCCATTTCCTAATTCTTTTGGTTATCTTTACATACTTGTCGCTGTAGACTATGTGTCTAAGTGGGTTGAGGCGGTTCCGTGTAGAACAAATGACCACAGGGTCGTAGTCCAGTTTTTGAAAGAGAATATACTTACACGTTTCGGTACGCCGCGAGCTATAATTAGTGATGGAGGTTCACACTTTTGTAATTGACCGTTTGCTCTGTTAATAAAACAATATGGTATTACCCATAAAGTAGCTACCCCATATCACCCACAGACTAGTGGTCAGGTAGAGGCTTCCAATAGGGAAATTAAGCGTATTCTAGAGAAAACAGTTAATCCTAATAGGAAAGACTGGTCGTCGAGGCTTACTGATGC
>JAJJMB010014854.1:0-19154 GCA_023531105.1 Papaver atlanticum
AAACCCAGCTGCAAACCACCAGTTGTAATTTTGATAAATGACCCCCCCAAATGTTCATGTTCCAATTCTTATAAGTTTCGACCATAAGAAATAAAACCCTAAATCCAATCTCTTCCTTTGAATTAAAGATATGTGGGGGTGTTGAATTAGATTGTTGTAATGAGGGTTGCAGTGACAAATTTGGGGCAGAGGCCTTATAGCACAATAAACTTAATCACAACAGTGAGGAGAAGTAATAAAGCTGTTCTTCTTAGACTTCCCCGCGTCGAATACTGTTTCCTGCTTGTCTGCATCAGGCAGGCGGTGTGCGTCAGCCACTTCTCGACGCAGGTACTTTGTTGGGCAAGGATAAGAACTGGTTCATTTGGACAATTTGGTTCAACAGCTGATTAAGTTTCTGCAAGTCCAGTGAAACAAAACTAGGTAAACATAAAATTTTCAGTATAAGATTTCAGAAGAAGAGAACTGTAGATGGGTCATATGGTGGACAGAGGATACACATTAAGCCATTAATGACAAAAAAAAAAACTGAGAAGAACAAATGAATCATACTCCAAACAACAAGAACAAGGACCGTTCACGACCAATTACATCAGTAAAAATCATTTTAAAATATGGTGGCAGGTGCATTAAATTTGACTTTTAAAAACCAATATTCAACTTTTCACCTCTACAGAATCAATTAGACCAATCAACTGTTGCTAATCTATTGAATGTAACTGGGGAAAAGTCAAAAAGAAAAAGATAACCACTAATTAAGACTTGAAAAAGACATAGACAATGATGGAACCACCGCGAGTGCATACAGTTGTATAAAAGAAGCAACAAATGAAAACCCGTCCATCATTACTATTTCATGTAGTGCCAGATCATGTACCATGTTTCATAGTTCAATACTAAAGAGGACGGATTCCAATCTCAGAAACTTGAGAGGACATATGATTGGGCTTCTTGCAAATGACTATACCATGGTGGTTACTTCAATGAATAAGCATTCTAAAATGGTTTTGTAAGTTCATCTCTTGGTACTCATTTCAGTTAATCCTTCAAGTCTGTCTGCATTTTAGATGCATCAGCAAAGAGGTAAACTTCTTGAAGAATTCAAGAGTATCATTATTGCTTTCTGTTAGTAACATTCAACCCTATTAAGTTAGTTGTGTCGCTTATGGTCCTCTGTCCTCGTCCCAAACGTGCCTTCAATAGCTTACCATTCAACCACTAATTTGTTCAGTTACCATAATAGAGATGATGCTACTTCAAATTGTGCAGCAGTCTTTCAAACACGAAGGTTAAAACTCCGAAAGATATTGCAGTTTCACGAAGTGATATAATCCACTGAAATCAATCAGAGTTCACTAAGTTGCAGTTCCATCAACCATGTTAAGTCCCCCCTAGATTCCATAATGACTTGAGCAATATATGTCTGTTTGGAAATCATCCAAAAACAAACCCTCCTGCTAGAGTGGAAATCATAAACACAAATCTCATCTTTGCACCTAAGCTAAGTTGAAGAGATGTCTACAATGAACTCCATCCCCAAAGCACAATATGGGTCTCTGAACTTAACAAGGAACAGACACACGCATCCTTGAATATGCTAAGATTCGTTAATAACAAGTAATCTTACCAAACTCAAGTCTAACAATACAGATCTTTCCGTTGATTCCTAAATAGCAATCCAGCAATAAACCAGCTCAAATTCATAGCATTGTACTTATGTGGCTACGCCATCCGAGTAGGTCTAAGTAACGAACAACTAACCGTTCTAAACTCCATCCATACTATGACATTTAACTGCTACAACAAGTCGACTTTAGTCACTTGGCAAACTTATATCAGGTCTCAATTTTGTAGACCAACTTAATTTTGGTATTTAAAGTAGACTAACTTAATTTTGGTATCTAAAACCTGTCCATTGTCTTTACCCACCAAACTCAAGTCTAAACAATACAGATTTTTCACATTCATAGCCTAGTACCTGAATTACTTATGCGGCGGATATGTCATCCGAGTAGGTCGAAATAACAAACAACCTACATTTCTGAACTCCATTCATACTACGACACTTAACTGCTATAATTAGAAGCCAATCACTTTTGGCAAACTTGTATTGGGTCTCAATTTTGAAGACTAACTTAATCTTAATATCTAAAACCTATCCATTGTCTTTGGCATTTCCACAAACAGTTGATAATCAAATTCGAAATTGTTAATTCAGAGAACTAAAACCAAACAAAACAAGGACATACCTCATCCGCCTATTCAACAAGAAAGATCAACCGGTCCTTGTTCTCCAGCTGAGCTCTTCGACTTCGCCGCCTCTGCCAACTCATGTACAATAAAGCCACCAAAAACCCAGCTGCAAAACCACCAGTTGTAGTTTTGAAAAATGACCACCCAAATGTTCTTCTACCACGAACCCATGAGACCCAAGCTCATTTCATTGATCCTTCTACCAGAACTTGGAATTTGTATAGAATAAATACTCATTTTGATGATGTTTCTGTTAAGAAGATTATCACTATTCCTTGAAGTCAGTTACACACTCCTGATAGGAGGGTTTGGGATCTTTCGAAGAATGACAAATTTTCTTCTAACTGTCAACAGATGAAATTCCATCGGATTTTCACCAATCTCATCTTTGCACCTAAGTGTTATCGGAATTCCAAAATCCGGTAACATCCGACGGAATTTTAAAATTCGAAAACAAACCCTCCTGCTAGAGTGGAAATCATAAACACAAATCTCATCTTTGCACCTAAGCTAAGTTGAAGAGATGTCTACAATGAACTCCATCCCCAAAGCACAATATGGGTTATTTCACAAAAAGCCTAATTGTGAAATAACTGATAATCAAGAAGATGTTGTTCTTGTTAGATTTGCTCAGGAAGAACAATGAGAACTTCTTCATCTTCCTGTTCCCTTTGCTCCGGAAGAACAACATCTTGTTGATTATCAGTTATTTCACAATTACGCTTTTTGGAGTTCTTGTGTGAGTCTTCTTCTTCGTACTTTCTCTTGTTACTGCTTGATGATCCAGACATCACCATTCTTGCGTTCTTTCTGCTGAAACAGTTAAACGAATAAAGCTGGGGTTTCTCTGAAGGGAGAGATTGAATATTTTCTTGATTATCTGTCAGAGCAGAGAGATTGATACGAATGAGGCTCACGTTGGTTGTGTGTTTATATATAAAGCTACGCTGGTGTCGGCCTTGTCAATAGAAAGCCCTAAACAGTTTCACCGAGCCGTTAGACGGAGCCCTTAATTTTTCTCTCGCGACACCAGAATTGTGTTCTCTTAACCGAATCTTGGCTAAGGGACAACAGATCCTAAAGGAAAACCATATGTGCTGCAGACAACAACCCATTGAGCCAAACATACCACTAGCACGTGCACTCTTTGAAGAAGAGTAGTCAACTGATTAACCTGTCCATCTTGAAAGGCGTCAACTGCACCAGGTGCTACAAACATGTCCATGAAATTTTCATATTCACGGCGAAAAGATCAATACCTAGTGCCACCACCCACTTCTCCGTGCTGTCACTTCCACCGATGGAAAAATGAAATCAAGCAAAAAAAAAAAAAAAAAAAATTAGCACAAGGCACTCAAATCCACGGCTTCATGGACACATATTATCCCATGGATGTCCCTCATTTTACTCTACTTTGATGCTTTTCTCAATAAAGATAATAATATAAGTTTTGCTTATGGCCAATAGGGTAGTATGCGTGAGTTGTTTTTAGCAAAAGTGCATTACCCTCTCAAATGCACAAACCCCAGGCCAACTGCCAATACCACTCTCCAACTGCTCCTCTTTGGTTGTTTTACCCGATTGTTCTGCACATGGATCTGCCGCTCCATCAATTAATGCCCCCTTCAGTAATTAAATCAAGCAAGGAAGTTGAAGAAACCACCCACCTTAAGAATAAATCCAGGAGTGTCAATAATAGTGAGATTGGGACTATGCTCTCATGACAATCGGCTTAGAAGAAACTGTGGTTTAGTCCTGTTCAGAAGTGCCTCTGTCCTCGTTTTAATAATATCAGCAATCTTAGACGATGATGAAACCGGATTTCCATATTCTTCAGAATCCTCTTCCTGTATTCAACCAAAATGTAAGATGACACACTTGGAAAAGATTGAAAATGAAAGTAAAACTTACAAAATGCAAAACATATACTAATACATGGTTCTTAACTCCTATATTACCATTCCCATAGAAATTCATACCACTCAGTGGTTAACCAGAATAACAAATGATTTCAATTTTCTATTCAGAAAATAAGAATCCAAAATCAGAAACATGCAATTTCAAACACAGTATGAGAAACAATTCTAACTCTATATTGTCCTAAACAAATCTCATAGGAACTTTACACAAATTCAACAACTAGTATCACGAAATTTTTCCCTAATTTCAGATTTCAACAAAATAAACTCAAATAATTACCAAAACATAAAATCAATTTCCAAAGACATCCTCAGTAATAACAAAAGCCAGAATGAAGATCTATTAGATGTTCCAAGTTCCCGCCAAAAAACCAAAGAATAGCGAAATTTTCCTTCACCGATTCACGATTCCAACTTCAAATCTCATTTCTCCAAGTTCAGATCTAGTACTTCATAAGCTGATAAATCTAAATTCAGTATTATCTCACCTGAAATACTGAAAATGAAAATGAAAATTTTCAAAATTTGGGGACTTTCCCACCAAATCTTCCCGCCAATTATTTCTTTTCTAGAATATGGACAGATTATGGGCCCGTAATCTTTCTTAGACTAGGCTCGGCTCCAATTTTGGGACGCCTCTTCTGCCAGACTAGTGTTTTTCATTTCCTGTTTAATTCAAGCAATATTTATTAAGATAATTTACCTCGCCTTTTTAAGGCTACTAATTTGGGATCATTAACCTTTCAAATCGGGAAAGAAAAATAAAATTGGGCTACTAATTTATATATGAGGAGGGATCCCTCACATTGTTATTTTCACACTATCTCACATGTTTGGAGATATTTTTCTTAATCAAAATTAAACAGTAACGTATTTGAAAACAATATTTTGGGGATATGTTTGTCTTACAACGATCTACATATCCACAAAAAATGAGCTCATTCCGAAACGTATAACTCCACCATCTACTACTTTGAAAATTGACCATTGAAAGTCGACTAATTTTCAACCGTTAAAATTAAGATTGGTAGATGGTGAAGTTTAGTATTTCAGAATGAGCTCATTTTTTGTGGATATGTAGAGCTTTGTAAGACGAGCATATTCCCAAAATATTAGCTTCAAATACCTTACCGTTTGATTTTGGTTAAGAAAATGTCTCTCAACGTGTGTGATAGTGTGAAAATAAGAGTGTGAGGGGATCCTCCCTTAATAGAAATTTATCGATGAACCTGCGAGATATAATTGCTAAAAGGGGTTACCGAAATTAGCTGGGGTACCGTTTGAGTGATCCGACGGTCAGAATCGGATACAACTCTTTTGTCTCATATGGTAGGATACCTCCTGCTAATTTTGGTAACCTCTTTTAGCAATTATGCTGTTAGACTGATCGAGGGAATTTTTTGGAAAAAAACTCTAGCTAGATGAGACAGTTTTAACTTCAACGTGGAGGCTCTGAGGATCGGGAGACGCGAGTTTACTGTTTTGGAGATGGTTACATTTTCTTTACAAAGGCAAATGGATCTGTCAGAAATCTTAGTCAAATGCTTCGAAGAAAAAAAGAAAAAATCTTATTCAGATCATTCAGAAATTCACTTCATCTTCAGGTCAAATGGTTAATTTGAGTAAATCGGGTATCTTTCTTGGTAAGATTTTGAGTTTAGAGGCTTGTCAATATATCTCTAAAATGTTTCGAATGAAGGAAATTGATCTAAATGAGAAATATCTTGGTTTCAATCTTATTATTTCCAGAGATAAAGACTAAAGTGTTGATGTTTCTGTTGAAAAAATGCAATATATGCTTCAAGGGTGGCAAGGAAAACTCATAAGTCAGGCAGGAAGAGCAACACAGATACAGTCTTCTTTAAGTTCAACAACTCAATACCAAATGAGTATATTTCTTTTCCCTAATAAAACTCATGACAAAATAAATAAAATTCAAAGAAATCATTTCTGGAATAAGAAGAAGAA
Source organism: Papaver atlanticum (assembly GCA_023531105.1). NCBI lineage: Eukaryota > Viridiplantae > Streptophyta > Magnoliopsida > Ranunculales > Papaveraceae > Papaver > Papaver atlanticum. Next base: position 6,141 of record JAJJMB010014854.1, read on the forward strand.
TAGGTACTTATGTCCAAAATCATGGATTTCTCTAAGTAAGCCAAAGAGATATGGTGGTCTTGGTTTCAAGGATTCAAAAAGTATAACTCTGCAATGCTTACCAAACTAGCTTGAAGGATGGTGACTCAACCAACAGCCAAATGGGTTCAAATTCTTAAAGCAATTTATTTTCCAATTAATAAAAATCCTCTGGTTGATGACACTTCAAAAAAAATGCATCTTGGTCTGGAACAACTTCACATGACCTCAAATTGGTTAAAGAACATTACATATGGGAAATTGGTGATGGTACTTCTGTAAAATATTTTGAGCATATTTGGATAAGCAAAAATGATAACTCTTTGGGTCACAATGGTAGTCAATCTCAAGGAAGAAAGGATGTAAAGGTTTCTGAATTTATTGATGAAGATTCAAAGACTTGGAATGTTAATGCTTTTAATCAGTACTTTGATCATAATGTTGTTCAGAAGATAAAGTCCATCAGAATTCTAGTGGAAGGTCAAGACAAAGTAAGATGGTCTCTCACTAAATATGGTAAATTCACTACAAATTATGTTTACAAGGAGCTTGTAAAAAGCAAACATCAGTTGCCTTCACCAAATAATATGAAGAAACAAGATTGATTGAAGCTATTGCTTATGGATATTCCTCATAATATCCAGCAATTCTTATGAAAATGTAATCTTGATATCCGGCCAGTTAACAAGAAGTTGAGTAATTACATCAAAAACATCAACAGTTCTTGTCCCATGTGCAACAAAGAAGAAGAAACATTCATCTTCTTCTTCAATGTCAATATGCAGATGTTAAATGGTTTGGTTCTATGACAAAAACTCTTTGGAATCCAACAATTCTGATCTTGTAAATTTAGCATCTTACACCCTATAGCATCCGTGGAAAGTCAGATGTGATAAAGTTTTTTCAAAATAGAACTTATCATCCTAGGGAAGTTATCCAGAGAATTAGAGTATATATTAACTCAAATATAAGTATCAAGGATAACTTATGCAATATGAAAGTTAGAAAATCTGAAATATGGCAGAAACCACATAGAGATTGACTTAAAATTAATATTGATGCTTTCATAAACTCTGATTTTTTTCAAAGTAGGATTTGAACTAATCATTCGTAATTGTAAAAGAGGATTCGTTGGGGCAATGGCCTTCTCTGCAGTAGCTAGAGATATGATGCAAGCTGAGGCTATGGTTGAAAATGCAGGGTTACCAAAATACACCACCAACTTTTTCTTAGGCAACCTGTATGGACTAAACCTAAATACAATTCCGAGAGTTACAACTTAATGAATCTCAATCAGGAATTATTTCAAGAGTTTATATCTCTTTCTCTCACAATCAATATGTAAACGGATACAAGTCCGTGAACCTGATTATACTGTGAGAGTACTTGGACGATTCCAAAGATCAATATCCAAGATCAATCAAGTTGTATCCAACAATTAAGATGGACATATATACTTTGATTGATTCTACGTACAACCTGTGATATTTCAATTATATAAATAAACAATATAATGCGAAAAAGAAATAACACGGACACCAGAAATTTTGTTAACGAGGAAACCCCAAATGCAAAAAAAACCCGGGACCTTGTCCAGACTTGAATAACAAACTGTATTAAGCCACTACAGACTCTGGGCTACTATCAAAACTTCGGACTTGAATGTAGTTAAGACCGAATCCACCGTCACAGTAATTCAGTTACAGCCGCGCTCATAATGCATCTTGAATCTCGCAAGACTCTGCGCAATTGATTCCCTTAACTGAGTTCCTTTAAAGAGTAAGAGTTGCTTCAACCTAAGTGAAGACTTTAAACCATCTTGCCTCCCAAAGAAAAGAATATATGTGATTTCCGTTATGATCGTTAGATAAAGGTGAGATAAAAAATCGTTTGCAGTAGACTACGTCTAGATAACCCCAAAATCTAGTAGTTACGACTCACGAAGAGCAGCCTAGATTACTGTTCACCTCAAAAGTAAAACCTACTCCGATTTCAACAAAGAATAGTTATAGAGGAATATACTTGTGGAATCACAAAGTCTGAGATGAAGAAGTTTACGATTTATATCTATCTTTCCTGATCAGAGTGAGACTCAACAATCAGTTCAATTTCAGGATACACGAACTATCAAGATAAAAGTAGTCGGACTTGGATTCATGAATCCCTAAGCAAAGTCTTTTTAATCTAAACCTAAAAAGGTTTAAAGGAGAGGACAACTATAGTTGGCCAGTGCTATCACGCGCGACACTGTGGCGTATCATTATAAGCTAGCAACATTTTAGCCGTTAGATTGTGAGATATACCTTTCTCAATGAGTACAGCTGTAAAGCAAAAAAATAATTACAAAAAACTCCTTTTGTCACTTTTCAGTTTTGATAAAAAAAACCTATGGATTTCTACTGTTTTCTGGCTTTTCTTCCCCATGATTTTTTTGTCTCCAACTATACCTTCTCTGTAACTTTTTAGTTTGAGTGCTGAGGAAGTGAGCGCGAGAGGATTATTTTTCGATCAACAATAAAATGAATATCTACAGTAGATACAAACATGGTGAAACATCCATTGAAATCATCAAAATTTTCCCAAGTTCTTTTTATGTCTAACTTACTGTTTTGTGTTGTTTTTCACCCTTGATCTTAATCTCTTGGTTATTTAATGAAACCCATGAATCAATATCCATAAATCAATCTGATTGAATATATAAATTTATATCCAGTTGAAGATGTTTATACGAAACCATAAATCAACCTAATTTAGTTTGAAACAAGTTTTTCATGGAAGCCTGATACGAAACACATCAAATCCCTCTCTGTTAATCAAATTAATAAAGAGAAGAAATAATGATTACCCAAATGATTTTTGAATTTCAAAATTTTCCTTGCAAATTATAGTATCTCAACTGATGAACTCCGGTGTTTATAATATTTTTTTTCATGGTATATTCAAATTGGCGTTTTTGAGGTGAGGTGAAATCAGGGATGAATAATTTTCCATTTCAAAGTATGGAACCTCCTTAATCAGAGGAGACAAAAGAAATTTTGGTTACAGGGACCTGCAATTCAAAAATAAATTCATTTAGAGGAGCCGTTTATAATTATATATTTATTTTAATTATTGTCTCGTCATCTGAAACCTAATCTAGAGATAGATTGCTCAATCTAACGGCTCGAAACCTGCTAGCTCATATTGCTTTTATGCGCGACAGTGCGAGATAGCACAGCCCACTATAGTTTACAACTAGGACACATAAGAAGAGTGTCAAGATTCAATTTTCCCAGTTGCTTGAGTTCTCCTTTTATAGACTTTCAAGATCGAAGGTTGTTTTAGATTTAAGCTAAGGTATTTTTGGAATCAGGCAATATTTTTCCACCGTTAGATGAAAATTCGACTTTACATAAACAAAACAAAATATACACTCTGGTTAGGATGAACCTTAATGGAATCGTGTATAATGATTTGTTCATGAAAGGTTAGTCGAAACCAACCAAGCGAACTATAAGCTTAACCATTTTCATATAACACTTTTAGAATTTAATCTTGAGTCACAACCATAGGTTATAATGTGTTTCTAAAGATGTTTTGTAGAGAGTTATTCAAATGTTGATTATCTTTGTTAGAGCACTGCTCGGTTGAACTCGCAAGCGTTGCTATCTCAAGCTTGTTGTCAAGTTTAGTTGCAAAAAATATAAGTCTTGATTTCTAGTCTACTTATAGCTATGTCTCGGATTAGGATATAATGTGTAGTTGAGCATTAGACTTAACGATGTTCATCGATTGAAGACGAAGAACTACTAAGGGGAGCTTGTGGAACTTCATCAACAAAAGGTATGTGGAGACTTGAACTCATCTATCACTTAGAAGTCTATTTATATTCTATCTCCTATTGATACAAAATTCGTATAGCTATATAGACTTTATATTATACACATTTGAGATTTCGAGTTGAGTTTAACTCTCTTACATATTTATCGAAATATGTGTTGGTAAGCTTTCGCTTTAACCAAGTTCATCTTTATTCTTGACGAAAGTCAAAAGATGATCATGTGAAAATCGCCTGGTAACATCTTACATGATTTATTTGAGACAATCATTTGATGTAGACTCGGAATATTTAGTATTGATCTATTGATCACTTGAAAAAAAAATTGAAGCTAATAGTTTGTGTGGGAAAGCTATTCTCGTCTTTCAAGAATGTTTCAATGATTAAAATGGATTTTAGGACGATTAACCATTGATTGGATATAGCACATTATGCGTACTTGTATGCTAACTGTTGTAAGTTATTCAAAGTCCGGGAACCATAATATGCATACCCGTATGCGGACTGGTGTGATAGTTGAAGCCCGGGAACATAGTATGCATACCCGTATGCATACCGGCTAAGAAATTCAAGTTCAAGAATTCAACAGAGTTTGGTCACGTACGACAGTATGCGTACCCATTCGCATACTGGCGAACCCAGACCAAGTCCGGAACTCTAAATACGCATACCCATTTGCATACTTGAGTGGGTTAAGTTCTAGAATCGGTTTGTTCATGAACAAATACATTTATATATTAAGGAATGCAATCTTTTATAAACCGTGGCTATAATGTTCAAAAATTGATTCAAGTGAACCAAAATCGATTTTGCTTCAATTGTGTCTTGTATACTTCTATGAGAATATAAACAATTGAACAACCACATAACTAGTTTTATTTGAGTCATTTGAACTAGTTGTGATTAAGATGAACAAGGTTGATATGAAAGTGTTCATATGGCTAACTTTCGGTTAACTATTGTTGAGCCAACTATGTGCACACGTTTGGGTACCGTTACTCATACCTAAATGAAGGCACGTTTCATTTGTGTATAACAAGATAAGTTCAATCTAACGGTTGAAAAATATTAGCCTGACTCTAATCAGGTTTTTATCTAACGGTGAATATTGAATGCTTTGTTACCAAGTTAACATTCATTGCAAACCCTGATTTGAATACTATATAAAGGAAAACTCTAGCAAATGGAAAACATTATCCCCACACCTCTTGTGTGATACTAGTTCCGACTAGAGTCGATTCTCCTTTAACCTAGGTTATTCCTAAAACCATTATAGGTTAACGACTTGAAGACTTCATTGGGATTCTTAAGCCAGACCCAACTATTTTCTCTGTAGTTGCGTATTCTGATCTTACTTTGTTATATCGTGTTGAGTACTATCTTCTCTAAGATTTGCTCGAGATTTAATCTCCGATAGGTAAGATAAAAAGTAGTCAAAAACATCTTCATTTCATCGTTTGTGATTACACAATATCTTGTTTCGCTCCCATACGATTAAGATTATTGTGAGGTGATTGATATTACTAGGCTATTCTTCGAGAATATAAGTTCGGTGTATCAATTGGTTCCTGTTCACCTTGATTTATCAAAATACGGAACAAAAACTCGTAGGTATTTCTGTGGGAGACAGATTTATCTATTCAATAGACTTTTCTGTGTGAGACAGATTTGTTTATCAAGCCTTCGACTTTGGGTCCTAGCAACTCTTAGTTGTGGGTGAGATCATCTAAGGGAATCAAGTGCGCAGAATCCGGCATGGTTCAAGAGGCGTAAGGAACGCGACTGTACCTTAATCAGTGTGAGATTGGTTAGGGCTCAACAACATTCTAGTCCGAAGTTAATTGGTAGTAGGCTAGAGTCTGTAGCGGCTTAATACAATGTGGTGTTCAAATCTGGACTAGGTCCCGGGTTTTTTATGCATTTGCGGTTTTCTCGTTAACAAAATTTATGGTGTCTGTGTTATTTCTTTTCCGCATTATATTTTTATATAATTGAAATATCACATGTTGTGCATAGTTCAATCAATTAGATAATCCAACCTTTGGTTGTTGATTTAAATTGATTGACACTTGGATATTGGTCTTTGGTACCATCCAAGTTATTTCTCTTATTAATCCGGCTCACAGATTTCTATCTGTTTGATTGCAGATTGATTTGAGAAATTGAGATACAACTCTTGGATGTATTTTCCTTGATTGAGTCTGACTGTCTAGTTGATTCTTTTGGAAATGTATTTGAGTTAGTCCATACAGATTGCCTAAACGAAATATTGGGTGTGGTTGTTAGACCCCTGGTTTTTCAATCATATAGAAATAATTCTGATGCATCTGAAATATTCGATTAGGTAAGTACATGTACTTACTTCCAGTTGGTGAGTTATTTCTGTCATGGTTCGTGTACCGGGTTTGTATACCCTTAAGACAAAAACAATTTAGGAACTTTTTGTATCCACACTGGGTATGTGTAACTTCCTGAGTTCATGAGTCAGCATATATTTTTAGTATCCATACCGGGTATGTGTACCTAAGATCGTTTTCGAACTATAGCTACGCTGGTACGTGTACTAGGTACATGTATTGCGGCTCCGGAACTATAAAAGTTACGCCAGTACATGAACCGTGTACTGTCCTGTATCTAGATTTACAGTAGTTTTATATCTCTTTAATAATCAATTTGAAATATTCCCGAATAACATCAATGACACATATCACTGTTCCAGGATATTTTCAAATGATTAACTTCAATCATGATTTAGGTCATAAACAATGAATTGTTCTTAACCAAATCATCAAGTTTTGAACAAAATGTTCTTAAGCTTAGTCATTCATATTTCGAGAATAATTAACAAGATAAACTTGACTTTAAATTTTTATTATGCAATTTAAATTCCACTTAGTCATGCGACTTAGTCTCATAGATAGAAAGGTGAAAACTTGAGTAATATGTTGGTTCAGTCTTCACATACCTTTTGTCGATGAAGTTCTTCAAATGTCTTCAGTTGATATTCGCCTTCAAACGGTAGAACACAGTGATGTCTAATACTCAGCTACACATTATTTCTAATCTTATTCCGAAACTTGACTAAATGTATACTAGAAATCAAGATATAGTTTTGATCTACTAAATTTGACAACAAGCTTGATATAGCAACACTTGTGAGTTCGACCGAGCAATGCTCTAACAATGGTTCTGTTGAATGCCTGCAATGGATTAAACATCATAATCTTCAAAGAGTCATAGTTACAATGGAAACTTTAGATGCTCTTCCATGGAAAGATCACAGACTTATCCTAGAGTGTCAAGAGTCCTTAGTATTTTGAATCAGTGTGTTGTGTATTTTAAAAGAAGGGATTGCAACCATGCAACATATTTTCTTGCTAAACATGCTGGAAGAAGTATTAGAAGTCAAGTTTGGTGGCAGTCACCACCTAATATTATCAGTAATGTTCTCATTAAGAAATGCAATTAAAGGCTTTAGCTTCATACTTATACGTCAGTTGAAGGTTATTAGAGTCTTCTGATGTGTTTCTGTAATGTTCTCTTGTTTTGATGAATTCCTCTTTGCTCAAAAAAGAAAAAAAGAATTTGTCATGATTTCATTCATCTTTTGAGTTTCAGGAGGACATATGAATAAGTATTGTTGGATCATGCATATTATAATATGTAATGTGGGATCGTACACTTTCTTCTTCGATACATATCCACATATACTATTGTAGGGTCATACACTTTTTATCAATATGTACTGCTGTAGGATCATACATATCAGTGTATATTGTCAAAAAATGGCGAAGCCAGAAAAGTAATATCAGGATTGAAGGAAAAATTAGGCTTGGAATCCCAATGGACAGGGGTAGCAAGTGCATACCCTTGCTCTACATTTTGGATCGTCCCCAGTCTGCAGTCACAATGAATCCAATGGCTAAAACTAGAGTAATAGTTCTTTTACTCATGTGCTCTTATGGTCGGTGAAAAGAAACTAGAATAAGGACTTGCAGGGCTCATAGCCTAACAAAAATGTAGAGACATGACATTAGAGAAGCTACATCTGACAGTAGCTAATCAAAATGTAAAAAGTACTCTTTAATATAAAACTTACAAGATTGGGTAAAAATTCATCCTAGTTATATATCAGAACAGTTTTTTGCTCTCTTCTTAGAATCTCCAATACAATATAGCAACAATTTCATCTAATTAATAACTTAGACCTTTCACTTTAAACAAGACAAGTACTAGGTTAGTTAACTAGTATTTCTTGCTAAGGCATTCGATTAGATTTGAATAACCGAATCCTCCACTTTGATAAGTCTAACTAAGATCAGAATTAACTTAGTTTCTCTTATCCGGAATCCAATTGGACTAAACAATTGATCCCGAAAACCCTTTTGTTAAGCCATAAACAATTCATACAAACCAAATAAATCAACTTGCATAATTATTTACCTAAACCGGAAGCAATTGAAACAAACATAGACATTATAGTACCGCAATTGCACCGTAATTTTGTAAGCCTAAACAATTGATACCAAACAATAAAGCAAGATAACAATATTTTTTCTTAGCCGGAAACAATTGAATCACACACACATCCATACACAAATAATGGAATAAACATCAATTGTACCGAAATTTGGTTAAGCAAAAGCAATAAATATATGCAATAAAATCAGGCTTTTCTTAAACAGGAAAACGATTAACTAACAAATTGTTACCTCAAGCTCCGCATCCTCTTCTCCCAAAAAGATATATAATTAAGCGCAAGTTCAAGTTAGAACTCTCCCCCGTTGTGTTGTCATCCTCTCGCAAGACAAAAGAACAACAACAAGAACCAACCTTTACCAGAGAAAGGTTGAAAATCGGTTTTAACTAATGCGATGCAAAAGTTGAAAACCCCGAAACACATATGCTTTTATGCTAAACCAAATGATTCAACATATTGTGACTATTTCACATATTAGTTTCAATCGGAACCCCTTATGATCCTTTGATAAAGCCTACCAACATGGGCTAGAACTTAATCCTGCTAAACCAAAAAGTCACCCAAACCATAAGGGTTCACAATATATGAGATCGAATATTAAGGTTATGAAAACCGAAAACATACATCTAATAAATCAATTTGCAATACACCATAAATATTCAACATAAAATCAAGTATTTCAATTACCTCAATCTTGTAGGAAATTGAATTACGAAACCAACGCAAAAAGAATGAGGTCATTCCGAGTTCGGACGAAGAAGTTATGAGCGAAACAGTTTTACACTCCTTCGTATGGACCAATCACTAGGACCGGTTATAGTTCTCATAGTTCTCACTAGGATCGGTTGCGGCATGAATCCATACACGAAACTGTTTTCAACATAACTTTTGCATACAGTGTCCGAATTCAGTGATTTTTGGCTCGTTTTAACCGTAAAAATAAGAGATAAACATATATGATCAGTAGATATCAACATCATAAACTCAAAATTACCGTTTCTATCAAAAGCTCTTGGTGGAAGAGCGAGGAGAGATAGGTAAATGAGAAATGAGATGAAGAGGTAATAAATGTCCATGAAAGAATATATCATCAGCTGGAGATAAGTCTATTGCAAATGAATTATGTGGTGGTGACAATGTAGCGGTAGGTGTTTTGGATTTGGATTTGGTAACGGGATTCTAAGGTTTATAGAGCAAAAAAAAATAATTTAACGAAAAGCGTAAGCAGCAAGACACGTTTTTTTTCCGTAAAAATAACCTAAAATATTTTGTTGATTTTTATACGTGACATTGTTCTATGATTTGTAAGCTTTCTAATGAGCCATTATTTATCTAGTTCTGAAGGGATAAAGAGCAAAAACGAATTTTTAACAAAATGCATAGGCAAGGTACACGCTTTTTCCATAAAATGGACCTGAAATATTTTGGGGATTTTTACACGTGACATTGTTCTATGATCTGTAAGCCTTCAAATGAGCAATTATTTGTCTAGTTCTCCCTGGATTTACTGTATAAAGAGAAAAAAAGAATTCTTTCCAAAAAAGCGTAGGCAGCGGTACACGGTTTTTTTCCCCCTAATAATGACCTGAAATATTTTGTTGATTTTGACACATTACATTGTTCTATAATCTGTAAGCTTTCTAATGAGCCATTATTTGTGTAGTTCTGGACCGAAATTTAATGTATATAGATCAAAAACGAAATTTTACCGAAAAGCGTAGGCGGTATACGGTTTTTTCCCCCTAATAATGACCTGAAGTATTTTTTTGATTTTTACACGTGACATTGTTATATAATCAATAAGCTTTCTAATGAGCCATTATTTCTATATTTCTTACCGGAATTTTATGTCTAAAGAGCAAAAAAGAATTTTTAACGAAAAGCGTAGGCAGCGGTACACACTTTTTCCATAAAAATGGCTTGAAATATTTTATGGATTTTTAGACGTGACATTGTTCTATGATCTGTAAGCTTTCTAATGACCATTATTTGTCTAGTTCTTACTGGATTTAATGTATCAAGAGCAAAATCGAGTTCTTACCGAAAAGTGTAGGCAGCGGTACACGCTTTTTTTTTCGTAAAAATGACATGATGTAGTTTGGTTATTATTACCCGTGACATTGTTTTGTGATCTGTCAGCTTTTAATGAGCCATTGTATGTCTAGTTCTGACGGGATTCTAAGGTTTATAGAGGAAAAACAAAATTTTAACGAAAAGCGTAGGCAGAGTACACGCTTTTTTTCTGTAAAAATAACCTGAAATATTTTGTTGATTTTCACACGTGACATTGTTCTATGATCTGTAAGCTTTCTAATGAGCCATTATTTGTGTAGTTCTGACCAGAATTTAATGCCTAATGAGCAAAAATGAATTCTTATCGAAAAGCGACCGCAGCGGTACACGCTTTTTTTACCTTAATAATGACGTGAAATATTTTGTTGATTTTTACACGTGACATTGTTCTATAATAAATAAGCTTTCTAATGAGCAATTATTTGTGTAGTTCTGACCGGAATTTAATGTCTAAAGAGCAAAAAGCAATTTTTAACGAAAAGCGTAGGTAGCGGTAAACGTCTTTTTTTTCTTTTTCGTAAAAATGACCTGATATATTTTGTTGATTTTTACACTTGACATTGTTCTATGATCTGTCAGCTTTTTAAGGAGACATTGTTTGTCTAGTTCTGACATAATTCTAAGGTTTATAGAGCAAAAACAAAATTTTAACGAAAAGGGTAGGAAGCAGTACACACTTTTTTCCATAAAATTAACCTGAAATATTTTGTTGATTTTTACAAGTGAGATTGTTCTATAATCTGTAAGCTTTCTAAAGAGCAATTATTTATCTAGTTCTGACGGGAATTGAAGGGATAAAGAGAAAAAATGAATTTTTTACGAAAAGCATAGGCAGCGGTACACGGTTTTTCCATAAAAATGGCCTGAAATATTTTGTGGATTTTTAACCGTGACATTTTTCTATTATCTGCCAGCTTTCAAATGAGCCATTTTTTGTCTAGTTCTGACGGGATTCTAAGGTTTATAGAGCAAAATAAATTTTTTAACGAAAAGCGTAAGCAGCAAGACACGTTTTTTTTTCCGTAAAAATAACCTAAAATATTTTGTTGATTTTTATACGTGACATTGTTCTATGATTTGTAAACTTTCTAATGAGCCATTATTTATCTAGTTCTGAAGGGATAAAGAGCAAAAACGAATTTTTAAAAAAATGCATAGGCAAGGTACACGCTTTTTCCATAAAATGGACCTGAAATATTTTGGGGATTTTTACACGTGACATTGTTCTATGATCTGTAAGCCTTCAAATGAGCAATTATTTGTTTAGTTCTCCCTGGATTTACTGTATAAAGAGAAAAAAAGAATTCTTTCCAAAAAGCGTAGGCAGCGGTACACGGTTTTTTCCCCTTAATAATGACCTGAAATATTTTGTTGATTTTGACACATTACATTGTTCTATAATCTATCAGCTTTTTAATGAACCATTTTTTTTGTAGTTCTGGACCGAAATTTAATGTATAAAGATCAAAAACCAAATTTTACCGAAAAGCGTAGGCGGTACACGGTTTTTTTTCCCTAATAATGACCTGAAATATTTTGTTGATTTTTACACGTGACATTGTTATATAATCAATAAGCTTTCTAATGAGCCATTATTTCTGTATTTCTCAAGAAGAAATTAAAAATCAAAAGCTTGACAAAATAAAACACAAATACTTATGCAAACATTTTGTGAATGATAATCCAGGTAAGCACGATAAGAAGATAGCCAGAGAATCTGAAAACACTTTGCCATCAAGTATACCTGATCAAATCTCACTCCACCAGGATTTTTTTGTGAGTGAGATTTCAACCTTGTGATTAATTAGCACAAGTATGAGCTTTAAGCTCATCAAATGAACGTTGTTTCGGTTAGACCTCTTTCTACAGACCTTTGGAGGAAAACCATTATGATGTGAAAAGTTATCATAATATTTACTATAGTCAACATATGATGCATAGTTTTTGTTCTTACCTGAAGTATTTTTTCTAGAGGGAATTGACAGCCTTTTGACGATCTCTTCATATCCTTCAATTATTAGATTTAGATTGTCTTCCATATCTCCATTTTTGCTTCCTTCTTCTGGTACATTTTTCACATCAACAACAACATTATCTCCCCTTTTAGAAGAAGATCCTTGAACTCTTCTTTGATGGTTTGGGTAAGGGAGTTTGTTACCTTAAATATTTGAGGAACACATCGAACTGAATTTCATGGTAGAATACACATGGTGAGTACTAAATCCAATTGGTTTAGACATATGGATGTCAGTTACACCTTTGAGGATTAAGTCTAAGGTGTGTTGAAGACGAACAATAAAATTGTCATTCAACCTAGATTTCCTCTTTTGTTCAACATGTCCTTTTGAGTCACAAAAGAGACACACTTTCTGATCACCAGAGTGACTAGAGAAAACAACCTCAACACCATCGTTGGGAGACTTCTTCCTTCCATGTGATGTGGATATTCCTTGATTAGAGGAAGACACAAGCACGTCTTTTCCAACAGGAAGGGATTTCGGTTTTGCTTCTGGAACTGAATTTTTTACAGTTAAGTTATAGAAGCAATTGGTATAGTGGACTCTTTGGAACATTCTTGACGCAGGCTCCACTCCTGGTGGTGCCCTTCCGTCAATTCCTTTAAGTT
>JAJJMB010014873.1:0-19875 GCA_023531105.1 Papaver atlanticum
TCCCATTAAAGTTGTGCCCAAAAAATCTGGAATTACCGTAGTTCAAATTGAAATTAATGAACTAGTCCCTACTCGCGTAACCACAGGGTGGCGAGTCTGCATTGATTATAGGAAGTTGAACACGGCGACAAGAAAAGATAACTTTCCCCTTCCCTTCATTGACCAAATGCTAAAAAGGTTGTCGAGACATAGTTATTATTGCTTCTTAGATAACTATTCGGGTTATAACCAGATTCACATAGCACCTGAAGACCAACAAAAAACCACATTTACATGTCCTTATGGTACATTTGCTTATCGACGCATGCCTTTTGGGTTGTGTAATGCACCCGCTACTATTCAACGTTGCATGATGAGTATCTTTTCTGACATGGTAGATAAAGTTTTTGAAATCTTCATGGATGATTTTTCTATCTTTGGGTCGTCTTTCGATGAATGTTTGCATCATATTACTTTTATGCTGATGCGATGTAAAGAAAAGAATTTGGTTTTGACCTGGGAATTGTCATTTCATGGTTAACTCAGGCATCGTTCTAGGGCATATCATTTCTGAAAAAAGGCATAGAAGTAGATAAAGCCAAAGTTGATCTCATTCAACACTTTCCTCAACCTCGCTCTGTGAGGGAGATAAGGTCATTCTTAGGCCATGCCGGTTTTTATCGGTGATTCATCAAATACTTTAGTAAAATTTCAAGACCCCTGTATAGCCTTCTTGCAAAAGATGTTGCATTTGTTAGAGCACTGCTCGGTCGAACTCGCAAGCGTTGCTATCTCAAGCTTAATTGTCAAGTTTAGTTGCCAAAACTATAAGTCTTGATTTATAGTCTATGACTAGGATAGAAAGTGTAGTTGAGCTCTAGACTCCACGGCGTTCATCATGAAAAGACGAAGAACTACTCAAGGAACTGGTGGATCTTCATCGACTAATAGTTATGTGGAGACTTGAACTTATCTATCACTCAAAAGTCTATCTACTTTATCTCCTATCTTGAGACAAAAGTCGTATTCCTATATAGACTTCGATTATACACATTTGCTATTTCTAACCGAGTTTATCTCGCCTATCTATTTCTCGAAATATGTGTTGGTAAGCTTTCGCTTTGGCCAAGTTCATCTTTACAGGTGACGAAAGTCATGTTGGTTATTTCAATATCTTGAAAATTGCTTTGATGAAGAATAGTGGGTGAATAACCTCTATTTAACATCCTCTAAGAATGTTTCAAGGATTGAAATGAGAGTTTAGAATATATAACCTTGAATGGATATAAACATTGTATGTGAACTCATACGTATGTAAGTCAAAAATCCTTGAACCAAAGTATGCATACTTTGCTGCTCAGGATAACCGGAACTAAAGTCCGCGTACTGCCGGAAGTTCACGTCCCGTGAATTTCTGCTGGATTTTGTGAACTGAAAACAAACTTAAACCGGGTACTTAAGTATGCGTACCGGTATGCATCCTTGAGTGGGTTATTTTCTAAAAAACGGTTTATTCGTGAACTTAAACTTATATAAACTAAGGAATGCATACTTGCAAACCGTGGCTATAAAGTTCATGAATCGATTCGAGTGAATCAAAATCGTTTTTGTTTCGATTGTTTCTTATATACTTCTATGAGATCTAAGCAATTGAACAACTCTCTAACTAGTTCTTTTTAGTCATTTGAACTAGTTATGGTGAAGATGAATAAGGTTATATGAAAGTGCTCATATGGCTAACCATTTTGTTAACTACTGTTGAACCAACTAGGTGTACACGTTTAGGTACGGTTACACAAACCTAAATGGACGTGCATTTCATTTGTGTATAACAAGCTAAGTTCGATCTAACGGTTGACAGATATTAGCTTGAATTTAATCATCTTTTCATCTAACGGTGAATATTGAATGCTTTGTTACCAAGGTAACTTAGATTACAAACCCTGATTTGGAGACTATATAAAGGAGAACTCTAGCAACTGGGAAAGCTAATCCCTACACCTTCTGTGTGATACTAGTTGTATAAACTAGAGTCGATTCTCCTTTAACCTTAGGTTTCTACCGAGACCCCGTAGGTTAACAACTTAAAGACTTCATTGGGATTGTGAAGCCAGACCCAACTATTTTCTCTGTAGTTGCATAATCTGATCTTGCTGTTTCTATCGTGATTGAGTGCAATTGTAAGATTGGCTAGAGATTAATTTCTCCGATAGGCAAGATAGAAAAGTAGTCACAAACATCTTCGTCTCATCGTTTGTGATTCCGCAATATCTTGTTTCCATAGTCGATTAAGATTATTGTGAGGTGATTGATAATTCTAGGTTGTTCTTCGGGAATATAAGTCCGGGTTATCGATTGGTTCCTATTCACCTTGATTTATCAAAAGACGGAACAAAACTCGTAGGTATTTCTGTGGGAGAAAGACTTATCTATTCCTGTAGACTTTTATGTGTGATACAGATTTGTTTATTGAAGTCTTCGACTTTGGGTTTTAGCAACTATTAGTTGTGGGTGAGATCAGCTAAGGGAATCAAGTGCGTAGTATCCTGCTGGGATCAGAGACGTAAGGAGAGCAACTGTACCATGGATCAGTGTGAGATTGATCGGGGTTCAACTACAGTCCAGACCGAAGTTAGTTTGTAGTAGGCTAGTGTCTGTAGCGGCTTAATACAGTGTGTGTTCAATCTGGACTAGGTCCCAGAGGTTTTCTGCATTTGCGATTTCCTCGTTAACAAAACCTATGGTGTCTGTGTTATTTCTTTTTCGCATTATATTTTGTTATATAATTGAAATATCACAGGTTCTGCGTTGTATCGATCAATTGGTAAATCCAACCTTTGGTTGTTGATTGAAATTGATTGATCCTTAAACATTGGTCTTTGGTACCGTTCAATTTTATTTCTCTTGTATTCAATCAGACTCGCAGATTTCTATTGTTTGAGTTGGGATTGAATCGAGAAATTGAGATATAACTCTTTGATATACTTTTTATTAAGATTGAGTCTGACTGTCTAATTGATTCTCTTAAAAGTATATTGGAGTTTGTCCATACAGATTGTTAAGCGAAATATTGGGTAAGGTTGTTATACCCTCGCTTTTTCAATTGGCATCAGAGCAGGCAAACACATTCAAGACCTTATAAGTCTGTGTTTGTATCAATCTGATTTTATGGAGGAGTCTATCTCTAATAACGTACCAGTTCATAAATTACCAGATGCTTTTGAAAGCTTAAATTCACCTGAGAGAACTGTCACATCTAGGTCAATATCTAAACATCCTCGTGATATAGTGTTTTGGGGTAAAAACTGATTCTGCTGATTTTGGTAAATTTGGGTGTGTTGATTAGAAACGAATTCAAACCCTAAACAAATGCACTGCATGGGAGTACTTTAGATTCGAGAGATCAATCTGTACAATCCTGGCCTAAACCAAGAAATGGTCGTTCCAGTCTTGCTTCGGTCACAAAGTGAAGGAGAAGGGTTGATCTTAGGGAGGGAAGAGAAGAAGGTGTTGAGATCAAAAATATTGAATTTTGAAGGTGTGGCTGTTTTATGACTTGTATCAGAATATGGAACTTGCTTGCAGAATGTAAGCTATCAGTTCTTGGTGTTTCTGGATACTTGTGTTGATAACCAAAATTGTGTTGTTGGTCGAAATAGGTTGAAAACCTATTTTTACTAGTCATTGAGCCCCCTGATCTCGTAGGAAGTGGAGATAGTTAAGTAGTGGAGAAGTGGGGTTGTGTAGAAGAGGTTTACCATCACGTTCCCATTGTAAGGGGAAACTGGTCAGCCTTACACCCACTATTCTCTTACTGCTATTTAACCATCCGCTCTTTCCTGACACTTTCTTGTAATGGGCGCGTATCACGCCGCACGCTGTAAACCGCCAGACCAATACCCTGGTGAGTATCCCCCAGTTTTGTGACATGTTTGATGTCTCGAGTATTTCATGGAAAAATGTGCAACAAGTTGTTGAGTGGGTCTAATATACAAGACCTAGTTATTTTGACCAATTACACGCAAGCTAAGCGGCATAATGGCATAGTGGCGCCTACATAGTGGCGCCTGCATATTGGCACAATGGCATAGTGGCGCCTGTCAGTGGTTAAGTGGTGAGGTGGCACCTGCCAATGGAGTAGTGGCAAGGTGGCAAAGTGGCGCCTGCCAATGGCATAGCGGCAAGGTGGCAAAGTGGCACCTATAAATGACATAGCGGAAAGGTGGCAAAGTAGCGCCTGCCAATGGCATAGCGGCAGGGTGGAAAAGTGGCGCCTGCTACATCTTGGCATATTGGTGTTAGATCCAAATATGGCTTAATGATATTAGCTCTAGTTGCCACATCGAACTTAATGCCTAGGAGATGCTATTTGGCATGGGGCGGCGTAATGGCCCTGGCCAAATTAGGGTTTGGCATATCAAAACCCTAAGTGGCGCGTGCGGTTAGGTGGCACGGCACGGCGGCACCTTGGAAAATACTGCCTTGGCCGTTTTGATCAAAGAAACCATGGAAAGGCCAAAACGTGGGCATGTCCATGGAT
Source organism: Papaver atlanticum (assembly GCA_023531105.1). Classification (NCBI taxonomy): domain Eukaryota; kingdom Viridiplantae; phylum Streptophyta; class Magnoliopsida; order Ranunculales; family Papaveraceae; genus Papaver; species Papaver atlanticum. The sequence goes on from JAJJMB010014873.1 coordinate 4,520, forward strand.
GATCATGGGTAATTATAATATGGCGTGAGCGCCATTCTTTAGGGTCTCCTATGTCCCACATGGCTTGTGGCATAATTGGGCCATGACTATAAAAATAGGGTTCCTCTTTTGTTTGACCAAAGCCATTGGCATATTGCTGCCGCGGAATGGCATGGCCTGCCAATCGGCATATTGGCTCGATTTGGCAGGTTGGCTAGCCAATTGGCATGGCACCTGTGATGATTTCCAGGCGCGGTTCGGGATGGCTTATAGATAATCCCAGCGCTTTGGCACGAATTGCAGCAGCGGTGTTGGCACATTACTTGTGGTGGCATGGTGATGTCTATTTGGTCGCGTTAGGAGCGGCTAAACTTAATAAATCAAGTGGCCAAATCGTACGGCCGTGATTTTTTTTTTGGAGACTGTCTTGGGCCGTCTAGATTAGGTTCCTAATGGAATTAGGTGCATCGACCAACCAACTTCCAACTTTATTAAAAGTGTGTGTGGCGGGTTTTGAGCGATCTGATTGGTCGATGGGAGAGGGGGCCGGCAAGAGAAACATGGAGTGTGGCCAACGGCCACAGGCGGCGCCTATTGGAGTGGATTGGCCGGCTATGTGGTGTGGCTGCGACTATTTCGTCATTGCTCTTTATTTGCCACAATTCCTCTTTTGTTTCTTGTTTTCTGGTAGGACTTTGCTCCTACTAGCTCCATGGCGGATCGGTTTCCTAGTTTACCTAGGTTTGGCCTCGACCAATAGGGTTGAGATATTTGCACGAGGCGCAAAAGACCTAACGTTTGCAAATTAATTTAGGCCGAAAACTTGAATCTTGTGAGTTATCACAAAATTGAACAAATTTAACAAATTTTGTGTGTTGACACAAAATTCTTTTATTCTCAGAGAGCAGTTAGCGCGTCTTCTGATTGAGCATTTTCATGCAGACCTTAATTTTGATACTTCGGGAAATTCGTGCTACTCAGCTGAGAGTGAACACTAATTGTCATGTCATACCAATACTAAGGGTTCAGCTGGGGAACATAGCATAGGAAAATACTTAATAAACCATACACTAATGAGTAATGTAGGCGAGAGTTTACAAAATGTTTGGGATTGTTGCTAAATGCACCATTCTGAATAAATATACTGAGTTGCTCAATACACGTATGAGAAGAGAGGCTCGGGCACTCATTACTTTTAAATGGCTCAGTCCTTTTGCAGATGGCGCATTAAACACAGGGTTTTACAATTTTAGCCCTGAACTAAAAACCACCATCAACATGTAGAAACTGTTGAATTATGGGAAACACACCTAGAAGAACAGTTGGATGAACTTTCTGACGAAGGTGACTCATATATTGATAGAGATGTTGATGAGGAAGTCTCAGAGTATGTTAAGCTATTGGATTCGGTGGAAAAGAAGAAAATGAAAACTTCTCATGTCACACCTTTTCTGACTAATCTCTGTCGTGCAAACAAGAAATTTAGAAGATGTTACGCAGGTGTTTATGTTTCGAATCGTTCTAACGAATCGATCCTCAGGGATTCTGAGGAAAACCTATGTATGAAGTCACTTGAATGTGATAATCTTTATCAAAAGTACTTTTCGTTGGAAGAGAAACTTGCAGAATCTGAAGCAAGGATTAACTCTCAACAAATTAGTTTTGATGACAGAGAAAACGCTTATCTCGCTCGAGAAAAATGCCTTGAGGCTGATTTAGCTGCTGCTCTTGATAAAATCAAGATGTTGGAAGATGATTTGAAAAAGTTCAACACTAGTTCAAGCAAATTAACCACTATGCTAGGAGCAAGTGAAAATCATCATGATACACGAGGATTGGGCTATAAGGGAATAAATGCTCCAAGTATTAGCAAAGAGGTAAAAAAATTCAAGGCTAGTGATTCTTCTCAACAAAAGGTTTCCACTGATGGCAAAAGTGGAATACCTTCACCGGCAGTTAAGGTTCAAAAGAGAAAAGTATATCAACCTCCAAAGTCGGCACACATGGATCGAGGTAAGAACATTCCTTATGTTTGCCACTATTACGGAAATAAAGGTCCCCTGGAAAGGAGATGTCGTTTCCGTATAAGGAATGAGAAACTTTATGATGTTCTTGTTTGGGCATCACAAGAAGTTGTGAAACCAAGATCATATGTTAAGACTAATCCCCTTAACATTACAGGTTGTAACTGGCCAAACTTTAGGCAAAGGAATCAGTGCTGTAATAAACCTAGATTTTCCTATAAACGTCATACGAATCCTTTTCACAATCGTAATGGTTATCCAAAGGAAAACTTTGTAAAGGCGAAGACAAGATCCGATGCTCCCAGTTGGAGAAATACTAACTTGCAAAAGAATAGTCAATCTAATTCTCTTCCGAGAATTCTAGAAGAGAGTAATGGGAAGAAGGTTCTGATTGTTCCTAAATGCACTCAGAAGTGGATACCAAAGAAAGTCAATGATTTTTTGAGTGTGAAAAGGAATGATCTCCCAGAAAATTCCATGACTATGGAGAAGGCAGTTTTCATGATGTCGGAACTTAAAAAGTTCTATGGAAAGATGGATTTGGATGTGAAAGGTTCTAAAAGTGATCTCTTTCATGATTATCCAAAAGTCACTTGTGGTGAGAAAGACATTGCTCACCTCAACACAACTTGAGTGTGTTGTTAGTGCATCCTCACCAAGGAATGCCCTGTTATGTATACAGTGAGGGAAGCACGAGAATCGGGGCGCACAAATTATGTTTGGTAAGGCTGTAGAATTCGATTGGATTCCTATAAAAGGTATGTCTATAAACTTGAGCAAGATTTGTGTTTTTATCATTTGCTTAGAGTACTTATAATGATCCATGTACCTTGCTTATCATTCATTTCTACCTAACTTGATCTGTGTTTAAGGTTCTTAAGTGTTTAGGTTTGAAAATAGTAGTTCGGGATGTTTGGACTTCATAGTACACATACCAGGTATGCATACCATCATTTAAAATCAAAATCCATGGGTTTTAGTACGCATACCCGTTTGCATACTGCTCCAGGTCACGAAAATTCGTTCGCAAACCCGTATGCATACTGGCCTGTAGATATCGATATTCGGTAAACTTGTTTTGGTCGTAACTTCTTCGTCCGAACTCGGAATGACCTCATTCTTTTTGCATTCTCTTCCTTTTTGAATTATATTCAAATTGGAGATGAGAATTATTGAATTTGGATGAGTTAAGATTGGTCTTTGTACCGTCTCTTATTTTCGAGTGTTTTGCTCTGTTTCGTCTCACTTGTTCCACTTCTCTTGGACTTGGACACTTGGATTCTTAGAGTAATACTCTTCTAAGCTCATTTGTAGCTTTTACAAGAATGTTGTTGGTGAATCACAAAGAAGGAAGTTCAAGAATGGGCAGTAGTACGCTTTGCTATAGGATTCTTGAATGTTCACAATCATCTTATGTGAACTATGGCTCATAGTCGTTAATGACTTTGTATGTTCTTCTTTGTTAAGAAAATCTTTTTATACGCCTTTGGTAGCTATTCTTGGTGTAAATCCGTGCGAAAAAGATTGATTCTACCTTTTAAGGGCAAAGATTAATTTTGCAGTATTAATCTTTATGGTTTCATATATTGCAAACTTGTTATGGGATATGTGTGTTTGCGTCCGTGAACTATGATTGTCCCATATGTGGAGAAAAATTAAGTCCTTCATATGTCGATATGCAAGTATTGATAAAAGATTGAATGAACTTTTGACAAACAAAATATAAGCCTATTATGTCATTATGAATATATTGATGGAAGATAGGATGAGCTTTGGTTTACAAAGATTAAGTCTATTATATGTCATTGTGCAAATAGTGATGAAGAATATAATGAATCTTTGTTTATTCCGCAGTATTGATCTTCCCTGATCCATATTTTTATGTATATATTATGCGGCTCCGTAAGTTTTCTTATGTGAGCATTTCCGATTGAATTAATCATGGGTTCTCTTGTGGTTAATTCAGTTGAGATTTTTGGATACAAATTCATGTTTCATGTGATTTGTTAATGTCCAAAGAAATCCTTATTTTCTTGTGAAAGTAAGGTCGCTTTTGTTGTTCTTTCTGGAATGACATTTTATGGGGGAGAGTTCTTAATTGAACTTGTGCTTAATTGCCAAATCTTTGTAGGGAGTGCAGCTGTGGAATATTATAGGGGTTATCTTGTATCTTTATAAACTCCTTGATGAATGCATTTAGCTTCGGATATATGATTGCATCTAAAAAGTTGATATGTGCTTTCTTTTGGTCATGAAGTGTCTCTATGGAAATTTCATTAGGATCCCACTAGTTTTCGTACCTTTGCCAATTTTATTGACAAAAAGGGGGAGAATTAATGTGTAGTTCACACTACAAATACATATGGTTTTCGGATCATTATGTAAGGGGAAGTGGTTTTCATGTAAGATGAAGTATTGACTAAGGGGGAGTGATACATATCACCATAGTATTGTTGTCGAAGTTGTGATACAATTGAACTTTGATGCTGTGTAATAATACTATGACACTGTATAACAATGATTTAGAGCTTTTGTTTTCTCATTGTTATGGCTACGGATCTTCAACAACGATGATGTTGCATTGAATATCTTTGGAATCATTGGAGTACTTGGAAGTGATGAAGATTTCGAGTAATGTTGAAGAACCAAAGAGATCATGCATGTGGAAGGGAAGCTGCAAAGTTTATTTATTTTTTATTCCATATGTATTTATAGTTTTGTCACTAAAATTGACAAAGGGGGAGATTGTAAGAGCGCTGCTCGGTCGAACTCACAAGCGTTGCTATCTCAAGCTTGTTTGTCAAGTTTAGTTGCCAAAACTATAAGTCTTGATTTCTAGTCTAGTTATAACTAAGTCTCGGACTAGGAAAGAAAGTGTAGTTGAGATCTAGACTCCACAGCATTCATCATACAAAGATGAAGAACTACTCAAGGAACTGGTGGAACTTCATCGACTAAAAGGTATGTGGAGACTTGAACTTATCTAACACTCAAAAAGTCTATCTACTCTATCTCCTATCTTGAGACAAAAGTGGTATTGCTATATAGACTTCGATTATACACATTTGTTATTTCGAGCCGAGTTTATCTTGCTTATCTTTTTCTCGGAATATGTGTTGGTAAGCTTTCGCTTTGGCCAAGTTCATCTTTACAAGTGACGAAAGTCATGTTGATTATTTCAATATCTTGAAAATTGCTTTGTTGTTTAACATCCTCTAAGAATGTTTAAATGATTAAAATGAAAGTTTAGAATATATAACCTTGAATGGATATAAACATTGTATGTGAACTCATACGTGTGTAAGTCCAAAATCCATGAACCAAAGTATACGTACTTTGCTGCTTATTATAACCAGAACTAAAGTCCGCGTACCCGTACCCGTACTGCCGGAAGTTCACGTCCCATGAATTTCTGCTGGAGTTTGTGAACTGAAAACAAACTTAAACCGGGTACTTAAGTATGCGTACCGGTATGCATACTAGAGTGGGTTATTTTCTAAAAAAAGGTTTATTCGTGAACTTAAACTTATACAAACTAAGGAATGCATACTTGCAAACTGTGGCTATAAAGTTCATGAATCGATTCGAGTGAATCAAAATCGTTTTTGTTTCGATTATGTCTTATATACTTCTATGAGATCTAAGAAATTGAACAACTCTCTAACTAGTTCTTTTGAGTCATTTGAACTAGTTATGGTGAAGACGAATAAGGTTGATATGAAATTGCTCATATGGCTAACCATTTGGTTAACTACTGTTGAACCAACTAGGTATACACGTTTAGGTACGGTTACACAAACCTAAATAGACGTGCATTTCATTTGCGTATAACAAGCTAAGTTCGATCTAACGGTTGAAAGATATTAGCTTGAATCTAATCAGCTTTTCATCTAACGGTGAATATTGAATGCTTTGTTACCAAGGTAACTTATATTACAAACCCTGATTTGGAGACTATATAAAGGAGAACTCTAGCAACTGGGAAAGCTAATCCCCACACCTTCTGTGTGATACTAGTTGTATAAACTAGAGTCGATTCTCCTTTAACCTTAGGTTTCTACCGAGACCCCGTAGGTTAACAACTTAAAGACTTCATTGGGATTGTGAAGCCAGACCCAACTATTTTCTCTGTAGTTGCGTGATCTGATATTGCTGTTTCTATCGTGATTTAGTGCAATCGTAAGATTGGCTAGAGATTAATTTCTCCGATAGGCAAGATAGAAAAGTAGTCACAAACATCTTCGTCTCATCGTTTGTGATTCCGCAATATCTTGTTTCGCTAGTCGATTAAGATTATTGTGAGGTGATTGATAATTCTCGGTTGTTCTTCGGGAATATAAGTCCGAGTTATCGATTGGTTCCTGTTCACCTTGATTTATCAAAAGACGGAACAAAACTCGTAGGTATTTCTGTGGGAGAAAGACTTATCTATTCCCGTCAACTTTTCTGTGTGATACAGATTTGTTTATTGAAGTCTTCGACTTTGGGTCGTAGAAACTATTAGTTGTGGGTGAGATCAGCTAAGGGAATCAAGTACGTAGTATCCTGCTGGGATCAGAGACGTAAAGAGAGCAATTGTACCTTGGATAAGTGTGAGATTGATCGGGGTTCAACTACAGTCCAGGCCGAAGTAAGTTTGTAGTAGGCTGTAGCGGCTTAATACAGTGTGTGTTCAATCTGGACTAGGTCCCGGGGTTTTTCTGCATTTGCGATTTCCTCGTTAACAAAACCTATGGTGTCTGTATTATTTCTTTTCCGCATTATATTTTGTTATATAATTGAAATATCACAGGTTGTGCGTTGTATCGATCAATTGGTAAATCAGACCTTTGGTTGTTGATTGAAATTGATTGATCATTGAACATTGGTCTTTGGTACCGTTCAAGTTTATTTCTTTTGTATTCAATCAGACTCGCAGATTTCTATTTGTTTGAGTTGGGATTGAATCTAGAAATTGAGATATAACTCTTTGATATACTTTTTATAAAGATTGAGTCTGCCTGTCTAGTTGATTCTCTTAAAATTATATTGGAGTAAGTCCATACAGATTGCTAAACGAATTATTGGGTGAGGTTGTTGTACCCTCGCTTTTTCAGTAAAGTCTATACAGCTATGCGACTTATTCTCAATAGGAGATAGAATAGAATAGACTTCTGAGTGATAGATGAGTTCAAGTCTCCACATACCTTTTGTTGATGAAGTTCCTCCAAGATCCCCTTAGCATTTGTCTTTGATGATGCTTGTAAGGAAGCATGGGAGCAATTGAAAGCTCTTCTCACATCTGCCCCTATAGTCAGACCACCTGATTGGACTTTACCATTTGAAATTATGTGTGATGCATCTGACTATGCTGTAGGAGCTGTTTGAGGTCAGCGAGTACAAAAACTCCCTTATGTGATCTACTATGCTAGTAAAACACTTAATGATGCTCAACAAAATTATTCAACAACTGAGAAAGAATTACTAGTTGTTGTGTTTGCATTGGATAAGTTTAGATCTTATTTGATAGGATCTAAAGTCATCATATATTCTGACCATGCTGCATTGAAATATCCTCTGTCTAAGAAAGATGCTAAGGCTCGTCTAATTCGATGGATACTCTTTCTACAAGAGTTCAATCTCGAAATTCGAGATAAGAAAGTGTCATAAAATGTTATAGCTGACCACTTGTCTAGGTTAAATATTGAATCTATTGATGAATCATTGCATATCAGAGAGTCCTTTCCTGACGAACAATTAATGCTCGTGTCTTAAATGCCTTGGTTTGCGGATATTATTAACTACCTAGCTACAGGTAGAGTGCCTTTGCATTGGTCTAGAAAATACCGTTCTAAATTCTTTGCTGAGGTGAAATATTTCTTTTGGGATGACCCATACTTGTTTAAATACTGTCCTGACCAAATCATTAGGAGATGTGTCCCCAATTCGGAGCAAAGAGATGTCATCTCTTTCTACCATGACCATGCATGTGGAGTCCATTTTAGTGCCAAGAAAACTGCTACAAAAATCTTACAGAGTTGTTTTTATTGGCCATGATTATTCAAAGATAGTCATGCATTTTTTGTTGCTTGTGATCGATGTCAGAAATTATGAAGTATTTCAAAAAGAAACATGATGCCCTTACAACCCATTTTGATTATTGAATTGTTTGATGTATGGGGCATTGATTTCATGGGTCCCTTTCCTAATTCTGAAGGTAAGTTGTACATTCTTGTTGTTGTTGATTATGTTTCTAAGTGGGTAGAAGCAATTGCATCCAAAACCAATGACCATAGAGTAGTGCTTTCTTTCCTTAAAGAAAACACTTTTTCTCGTTTTGGAACACCTAGAACCATAATCAGTGATGGTGGTTCTCATTTTTGCAATAGATCTTTTGAATATTTTATGCGCAAGTATGGAATCACTCACAAGGTAACAACCACATACCATCCTCAGACAAGTGGCCAAGTTGAAGTTTCTAATAGGGAAATTAAGCATATTCTTGAAAAGACTGTTAATCCAACTAGGAAAGATTGGTCTTTACGTTTAAATGATGCTTTATGGGCCTATAGAGCTGCATACAAAACTCCTATTGGCATGTCCCCTTAAAGACTTGTGTATGGTAAGGCTTGTCATCTACCTGTAGAGTTAGAACATCGAGCGTATTGGGATGTAAAGAAATTGAACTTTGCTCTTGACAAACATAGAATGAAGGTGTTCCATGACAAACGCATTTTGCGCAAGTCTTTCACACCTGGCCAAAAAGTTTTGTTATACAACTCTCATCTGCATCTTTTTCCAGGTAAATTGCGTTCTAGATGGACAGGCCCGTTCTTGGTACGCGCAGTATTCCCTCATGGAGCAGTGGAACTCAAAGATGCAACCAACAAGAACATTTTCAAAGTCAATGGTCAGAGATTAAAGCCATTTCTGGAACATCTTCCACCAGAAGTTGAGACCACTGACTTGGAAGACCCCGTCTATGTGGACTAAACTGGTTCACATGTGTACATACATTTGGATTGAAAATCCATTTTATTTCCCCTTTCTTTCTTTCTGTATAGTTTTTATGTGTGCTAACCAAACTTTTTGTCTTATCGCTCTTGTTGTTTTCTTTCAAAACATTCATCTATTTCTGGTGTAACACCATCCTTTTCACATCTGGTAATCTCTTTCCTTTAAACCTGCTCTACACTGTTCTCCTGGTATGTTGTTGTAATTCTGCTCATATATTGAAACATTGAGGACAATGTCATATTTAGGTTTGGGGGAGTATTTTGCATATAGAGAGGTTTTAGTCTTTGCACTTTTTATAAAAAACAAATCAAAATCAAAATCAAAATCTTTGTAAATATTTGCTTATAAAACCTCCAACTTGTAGAGATTTTAGAGTCACTAGCATGCTTCTAGCTATGTTTACATAGAGAGTCTGACCGAAATAACTGAACTTGGAAGAACTAGAGAACACAAACGGGTTTCTTGATTGTTTGAGCGTTAAAGTTGTATTTAACCATGTCGGTGGGCGAATAAGGTTCAGCAAAGATATTTAGTATTAGAGTTGTGATCACCCTTAGTGGAGACTACCTATTTTTACATCAAGCGAGGCACCGACCTTCATTGTGACTATCTAAAAAATCCTTTTAAAGTGTGTGTCACCGTACGTCAATTCCGGGTATGAATGGTAAGATACCCAACTTCGCACCACTTTCGGCACTATTTTTGATCTCTTGAGTGCTAATTTTGTCAATCATGAGGGTGACATCTAAAGATGAAAACTCCTTCTTGTAGTTTGATTTGCAGTTAGCACCATTCTCTCTCTCGATATCATCAACAGATCCATAGAAACACATCATCATCATCAACAAGCAGAGCAACATCAAATTCTATGAAGAAAGATTGAAATAGTTCGAGGTTCACATGCAACAATACATGGAAGAGAAAATTTATATATTCAAAAGTGAAGATATATAGTGCAAAGAGCAGAATTCTATATACAAGTTGAAGACTTATCTTACAAGAGCTAAGAAAACAGAAGAAGATGAGAATTAGTGAAGTTCATGAATCAAGACAATACAGATTGTGAAGAGTTGAGTGATAAAGTCCTTCATCCATGGATTTAGTAGTTTCATTATTTATTTTGTTGTTGTATTTATGTTAACCAAAAAATAAATTAAGAGGAAACTTCGAGCAACAAGGAAATTAAAAAGAAGAATCAGAAATTGTCAATGTTCTAAGAAGTTCAAGAGTTCAATATCAACAGTTGAAGACTGAAGACGAAGACGTTTTTATAAATGCTATGAGAGTGGTATTGATTTCCGATCGGATGTGAAGGTAAGTGAGTACTCCCATCCTTGCATAATGGTTGATTTCCTTTCTTAGAGATCATCAGAAAAAGATTCTTTTTATCCACAATTCTGTGGAGTCTCCAGAAATTATTTCAGAAGGTTTTCCTTCCCACCATTCAACGTGTGCGGGATTTCTCTCTTTATTCTTGCCCGCACACATGAGAGACTAAAAAAGCGGTCTTCTTGAGTGCAATTATCATAAAACCCTATTGGTGAGGCAGAAGTCGGGGCTTTTGATCACTCTCGAACCCGAATTCTTTCATATGGTGTGGTTATTTCTCGCTCAACTCTTAAGGATGGGAATGCGTTCTTTGGTATTTCTAACTTCTTGTTACTAGCATGCAGAAACTCTATGTCCTCATAGCTTCTTGGATGCGTGGGACTCTGATACGCTCTGAAGTTGGAGAAGGTTTTGTGGGTACACCTCTGGTAAACCCTCACGAGACTATAACTCGTCCACTAGGGACACCTAGGGGTTTAAAGTCTTATTGCATTCGCTAAATGCATTCGATAGACCAGCGACAATGGCATAATTAGGATTTCTTAATTTCTGTTCCACTTGAGGACAAGTAAAATTCAGGTTTGGGGGTATTTGATGAGTGCCAAATATTGCATATTTCTACATCTTTTTATCGGCATTTAACTCATCTTTTGTGCTCTAACTCTCTATTTTATCCCAAATTTGGAGTTTTCATTGTTTTCAAGAATAAATACTTGTACTAATTAATTTTGTGTTTTTAGGTAATAAATAAAGCTTGGATGAATTGAGAAGCCAAAAGAGCATAGAAATGGTGGCCAGTGACAACGGAAGAGAGAAAACAAAGCTCCCGCTAGAAGGCTGTGAAGAACATAAAGGAAATATCGCGCAAAGAGCAGCCGCAATCCGCTTGCGCACCATTTGCAATCCGTTATCGAAGACATGGGCTTGCTAGAGAACCCAAGACACTAGCCCATTTCAATACCCGATACATCCAACTTTGATGCAGTCGCTAAACATCCAACAACTGTTCAAAATCCAACAGCATCCCCACGAGTTGCATCAAAGTTTAATGTCAATGCTCTACACTCTATCCACCTATCTTTTCTTCTCCTAATCGAACAGAAACAAACTTTTTCATTTTCTCCATATGCAGAACCAGCACAACTTGCATCCCTCTTTTATCAAATCCATCCCCCCCGACCATCTCTGCTCCCAGCCACCTCCATAAACACAATCAAACTCATAATCTCTATCTCTCTCCATCTTGTCTTCTCCCTTTATCAAAAATAGTAACCCTAAAAGCTAGGATTGAGAGAGATAAGATTAATGTTAGCTGGAAAGTAAGCTTGCAGACATGAATTGAAGAGGATAAATGTCAGAAGACACGTTTTGGTGAGTGGGTCCCTCTTAATTGTCGAATTGAAGAAGATTTGAGACAATTTTGTGTATAAATAAGGCTTGTTTCTTTGTTACAATCCATCCAATGTTAGATGGATCAATTAGTCTTAATAATATAATTGTGTTCATCTTGTTCATCATGTTCTAATCTCATTTGCTAGGGTTTAGATGAAGCCCTTTATCTATTGCTAAGGTTATTCATGTTTGATTATTATTCTTGTTGTGCTTAAAATGATATAAGAATGGTCTAATCTGTGTGTCACAGTATAGTGCTTTCACCTTATTTGCTATGCAACATAGGTAGTTAGAACAACTCTGTATTATGCTTCAACTCATGCTTCAATGCTTAATTCGATATGTGATTAGTTGTGATGTAAGAAGACAGCTAATGCTAGGGATTGATTACCTTAGTTGATATTAGATAATCCATTTAAAGATACCCTGGATAAACAACAGACTTGCATCTTCACCGGTGTCCATTACAAAGGGACAAGAATAGTATTTGAACTGAATCCGCTTAGTAGAAGTTAGGAGGTGGATTCAATTGCTATAGTCTCTTCCATTTAAGTGTTTACACCCTTGTTATTCGCATCCTTTATTTACATTCTTCTTTACTATTTCGGTCACTGCCAACATTTTGTCGTATCGACACATAAATCCCCCTTTTGTTACCTCTTTGATCAAAATTAGTTTAGAAAGACTTAGAATTCATCTCTACACCGCCCTAGTCTCTGTGGGATCGACCTGTATTTGCTTAGTCTACAACAGACGATGTGCACTTGCAATTAGACATAGTCGTATGCTTGTTTATAGACCTACCAAGTTTTTTCCGTTGCTGCCGGAGACTCGGTGGCGGTGTAGTTGTTTTGTAGTTAACTTTACTGATTCTTAATTTTGTTATGAGTATATGTGTTTAGATTTTTTATTTCTTGCTGTTGTTATAACTTAGTTTTTCAATCCACCTGTTTATACACTTTCCATCTCAGTAGTAGCTGTAGCTTAATTTACATCAATTGTTGTAGCTTATTAGTCTACTGTAATCTGTCGCTTTCATAACATATTCTAGCATAATCCAGTTGTGTGTAATCTTTTAGTGTCCTGTAACATACTGTTGTAACCTCTGATTAGTATTTACTTAGCTTTTGTTTTCTTTTTACGTTTGATAGGCTTATCTTAGTAGTATTCATTCAATCTTATAATTTGCATTTCTGTGTTAGTCTAGCTGTAGCTTTTAATCTCAGTCACACATCTCCATTTTTTTTTAGTCTTTTTGTAGTTAGTTACTGCATGAGTGTCTTGGCATACCTATTTCCTGTTAGTTAAAACTAGTTCAATCTATTTCAGTCATTTATAAGTGCATCTTGTAGTCTAGATAGTGATTGTATAAAGTTCTCTTTTATTTTAGTGTATTCTGTCATCTGCATCTTAACCCTGTACTTATTAGTTATAGCTTTTTCATATATCTGGGTCTTTTTGTCTTTTCAATTCAGTTTGTTACTTTGCATGATCATGTATTAGTTTATAGTAGCTCATGTTACTGACCCCTTTATAAAATTCGTTCCAGCATTCTGCATTTCATCTTAATTCTTTTTACAAAGTAGTGACAACATTCAATTGATCATGTGAGAGCACATTGCAAGTTGACGTACTTGCCTGAAATGCACTCTTAGGATTTTGTTGAGGTTGGCTAAGGAGCTTACCCTTTTCCCTCTCATTGAGTGCATAGCAAATTTGGCCCAATTTAAGTTCCAGACTCGCAAGTCTTTGTTCATTTAACTTATGATATTGCAACAGATTTCCATTCATTTGATTCACACCATTATCAAAATTATGTTTTTTATCAACTGGGTATTGGGTGTGAGGCTGCACTTGGGGGTTTCTAGGATATGATTATATTTGGTTATTTCCTTCCAAACCCCCTTGTACAGGTCCTTTAGACCAAGAAAAATTAGGGTGATTTCTCCACCCTGGGTTGTAGGTCTGAGAATACGGATTGTTCTCATGTTTTTTGGTACAAAGCATTGGCATGTTCAAGTCTAGATTCTTTAATTTCATGCAATTCAGGACAGTTTTCAGCTAAATGTTCTGAGCTCTTACAGAAAAAACACATGGACATTTCTACCTGATTACATGAGCTAGATGCATTAGGTTTATCACCTTTTTGAAGGTCTAAACTGTCCAGTCTTCTAATCACAGATGCCATTTTTGCATTAATTTCAAAATCAGACTCTATCTTATGAACACTAGTCCTATTGGCAGTTTTCCTAGGTTCTCTAATGGACTCTCATTGCTGAGTTTTCTCGGCAACTTCATGCAGAAAGGCCCACGACTCGTCATCACTTTTATCAGTAAACTCGTCATTGCACATAGACTCAACCATGGTTCGAGTGGCGAAATCCAACCCCTCATAAAGGATTGTTGATAATCTCCACTGCTCGAAACCATGATGGAGACACTGAAATAACAAATCATTAAATCGTTCTAGGTATTTGGATAATAGTTGCACAAAACTATTTATACTCTTACGAATGGTGGCTGTTTTGTGATTTGGGAAGAACTTATTGAAAAACTCTTTCGTAAGTTCATCCCAGGTTCTAATGGACTGAGGTCGCAAAGCATATAGCCAAGATTTAGCTTTCTCCTTCAACGAGAAGGGAAACAAACGCAATTTTATGGACTTTTCTGTCATTTGATGGAACTTCAAAGTCCCACAAATCTCCTCAAAATCTCTAACATGGTTATAAGGGTTTTCAGCATCAACCCCTCGAAACACGGGGAGCATATGTATTGTGCTTGCTTTTAATTCAAATTGATATGCAGTTGAAGGTATGACAATACATGAGGGTTGGCTTGTCCTCGTTGGGTACATGTAGTCCTTGAGACTACGGGGTTGGTTTAATTCCTCACCCATTGTCTCTGGTTGGTCTGGTCTCTCTACCACAGAAACAGGTATTTCAATAATATCTTCTTAACGAATTCTAACTAAGCGATTTGTTTGGTCTCTAAAATACATAATCATAGCCTAGACAGCACATCAATAATGTTATAGTAATCAGATAACCAAGTAATTTGTAATAACATGAGACAGTGGTAACAACTCAACAGATGAATACACACAGATAGAGGTTCTGCCGAGATTAAGAAGTTCTCAGTGGAATAACAAATTCAACACATAGATATGCTGTTCAGACTTCACAGAATCATTGTGACAGATCAAAAAATCTGGGCTTCCAGCAAACCGGGTTTCAGCCCGCTTAGCAAACTCCGACTCTCCGATACACCACTCAAGTAGCCGGACCATTAAATTCTTCTGATTAACTCGAATTCGGATTACCCAGACTGCATTACAAGCAAGCACACTTAGCATTTATTTTGCAATTATGAGGGACGACTAGTTGTCAAAATGAGATACGGCCAGTTGCCAAAGATAATAGACTTATATGGCCAGTTGCCAATTCTAACAATTAATATGGCCAGTTGCCAACTCCAAAAATTTATACGGCCAGTTGCCGATTCTAACAATGGCCAGTTGCCAAAAATGGGAGATGGCCAGTTGCAGGCCCCAATAATTTATACACGGCCAGTTGCCGATTCTAACAATGGTCAGTTGCCAAAAATGGGAGATGGCCAGTTGCCAACCCCAATAATTTA
>JAJJMB010014886.1:8926-21351 GCA_023531105.1 Papaver atlanticum
TAAATCAATTAAAAATCAATGCAAATAGTCATAAAAGAATTATTAGAATTACCACATGCGTGAAATAGGGCTTCCTCCGTCATCCCAGTGTTGGGGTTTAGCTCCTCATGGTAAAAACATTCTCAAAAGATAGAAACATGGCTCAAAAGGTGTTTTTATTGAAGGAGAATAATAATACAGCGAATCTGCAACGCTTTATAGTCGTTACAGAAGTCACCGTTACAATTGAAGTGATGTTTATAAACGATAACTGTGTTCTGCTGTTGAAGAACGATATTTATTTGCGACTGTTCTGTGTGGGTCAATGTTCTTCATGTTCTTCAGCAGCAGCAGCAGCAGAACCCAGTTTCCTATACCTTTGATTTCTCGGCTCTGTCGTGTTCTAAACTTTCCCTAACTTTCGACCCCCCTTCTATATGACCCAACCAATCTATTTATATCAAAAAGAGCGATTAAATCTCTCCAAAATCTCTTCCTTTCTCTTCACGGCAAAGTTGCGGCAATTTCTTGTTTTAGAATTTATACGCGTTTCTGAGCTTTACTTTTGATTTTAAACTCTTCCTTAGATAGATACCAATCTTTGGGAAGGTTTATAGCACTTTAATCTCTCTAATATTTCCTAAAACAGGTCACACACGTGACTTTCCATATTTTGCTATTGAGATAAAAATCTGTCGATTGAGCCCAGTTTAAATGATTCAACACCCATATTAGATTCCTAGACCCATAAGGAGTCTATCCTATGAAAATCAGAGGTTTAGTCGACCTCAAACTCCTCCAAATCACTACCACCAAAACTGCCAGAAACATGTTTTCTGTTTTGGTTTTGGTTTCCCGCCAAAAACAGAATTTGAACGTGAATGGGAAAGGTTACCCCTTATCCAGTAGTCACCCCTTATCCGTTGCTGGAGTCCGCATAACACTCGTCCCTTGGGTTGCATTTATCAACTTTTTGAGCCAATTTCGCCGCAAAAACTTATTTCTCCAAAAACATCTACAAAGAGATAAAATACCAAAATAAGTACAAAAATGGGTACTAACAATATACACAATAGAGATGAAAATAGACACATAAATGCGTCTATCAACAAGTCAATTGAAGAATTAGAAAGAGTTCATAGGCAGTTCTAGTTGAATAAAACATCTGGAAGAGGTATTGTTATCATTGCTTGGAGGAACCTATGTAGAGATAAAGATTCTTGAGGATTGGGTTTCAGAGATTTAAAGAGCTTTAACATAGCTTTATTGGCAAGATCAGCATTGAGATTATGCAAACAGGAGAGTCAACTATGGGGAAAAGCTTTAAAAGTAAAACACTTCCCTAATACTTCACTTCTTCATGCACATGAAAAGAAGAATACCACTTGGGCTTGGAAGAGCTTATACAACACCATTGCTTTTATCAAAGATTGTAGTTTTTGGCAAGTTGGGAATGGCATAAGTATTCATATTTGGTTGGATAAATGGGTCACAGGGGTTGAAGATCTAATTATACCATCTGCTGACACTACTCTCAACATACAAGACTTTAATCTGGTTTCTGATCTCATAGACTTAGATACAAAATCTTGGAAAATTAAGATAGTCTATGCTTTGTTTCAGTCAGAGATAGCAAACAAGATAGTTCAAATCAGAATTCCTCAACAGTCAGAAAATAATTTAGTCTGGACTCTAACAAACAATGGCTTATTCAGTGTAAAATCTGCATACAACAAGCTAATGGAGCTTAAACTCAGTTCACTGCATGATTATGGGGTAGAGAAGAGAATATGACAAAGACTGTGGAAACTAAAAACCGCAGCAAAAATCAAACTATTCATATGGAAGTGCCTCACCGATTCTATATCTACCAGTGAAATACTTAAGAGGAATACTGGTGGAGAGGTATCTTATTGTCATTTTTGCCAGCAAGATTGGGAGACAACTGAACACCTCCTGATGAACTGCTCCTTCACAAAAGCAGTCCTTATTTCTGTTCCAGGTGCTCTGAGTTCTATGAATGGAATAGATGATATCCAAGATTGGGTCATTAGCTGGTTTAACACTTATGAACCTACTAATGAAGACTGGATAATACAGATATCATGCACTTTATGGGAAGTATGGAAAGAAAGGTGCAGCACAATTTTTGAGAAAAAGAAACCAAACCCAATCTCCTGCATCAGAAGAGCTCACAGTTTAGAACACACTATCAAGACTGATAACACTTATCCTAGAGTAACCAATCCAACAATTCCCTTGCGAAGAAATAGTCATTGGCAACCCCCAATTGCACCTTTTGTTACTATCAATTTTGATGCTTCTTTTAAATTATAAACTAAAGATTGTGGCATAGGACTAATTATGAGGGATTTTGCAGAAAAGCATCAAGGATCAAGGTGCATCTACAGCAATGGAAACTTGAATGCAGAGGAAGCAGAATGCATAGCTGTTTTGGAGGCGGTGCGATGGGCAATGAGTCAACAGCTGAAATATGTGATTCTAGAAACAGATTCATCTAATGTTGCTGCTGCAGTCAATGGAGACAATACAAGAGTATGCTGGGAAAATCTACCAATTATTTCTGATACTAAATTTTATCTTAATAGTATTAGGTTTTTGAAAGTAAGACATGTAATAAGAGAGTGCAATCATGTAGCTAACATTATAGCTAAACACTCTAGAAAGAATAAGCTGTCAAGCTTATGGGAGGGTACACCTCCTGTTTTTATTTGTAATCAGTTAGAGGAAGATATGCAGGATACTCCTCCAATCTTACCTCCCTAATCAATAAAATTCTTCTTTGAATCAAAAAAATAAAAATAAATAAATTAAAACTCAAATTTTAAAATTGATGTTCACTTACTAATGAACATCAATTTTAAACTCAACTTAGTCAGCGACCATCGCCTAGTTTAGCGGTCAGTGATGTTCGCTTACTAATGATATGAATTATATGCAAAAGAAAAAGAAATTGATCTTCTGATCCTGGGGTTCGAATCCCCACATTAAGGTTTTTGTCAATATTTATAATTAAAAGAGAATCATTTGAACTAGGTCATCATCTATTGAAGGACATTGGGGGTATAATGTAACTCCGGTGTTCAGCATTTTTTACCTCTATGGACCTAAAACTGAATAAGATGACGATAAAAATTCAATATTCGCTAATCAACAGAACCAATTTGATTAAAAAGAGAATCAGTTAAAATAACAATACCTAATAAAATTAGTAAACAAACTGCATTAATCTTATCGAAAGGCTTTCACAAAAAATTACAAAAACACCAAAAACTCCAACAATCCAATGAAAGCAAACCCATGAACCAAACAAAAATACCTGTATCATTGAATAAATCAATTCTACATGGATTCGGATTCTTGAGAAGGAGAACAGAAAGAGGGAGAGCGGCAGACGAAAGGAGACTTAGGTTTAGGTTTTTGTACAAATAGTTTTGGAAGAGAGACGGAAATAAGGATGGTTTTAGTTGAATATTGAATATCCATATCAGGATCGTAAGAAAAACCCTAGCTATATGTAAAATCTCAAGAATTTTAAATATCCTTCATTCATCACCAGATTTAATACCAGTAACCTCAGCTTCATAGTTACTATCTAGGGTTTGAGAAAAAGGGAGAGAAGGAGGACAGGGACATGCGATGAAGATGAAAAGATAATAAGTGTTTTAGGTTTAGCTGAGTTTTCTCTAAACGTGCATATAGGACCAATATGATACCTGAAGGTAAATCAATGAAGAAAAGAAGTGAAATGAATAGATTAGGATGAGACAGATGTGTAGATGATGGAGAAGAAGGTGGAGGCGGAGCTAGATCGAATAATGGAAGCGAGGTTTTGTTTTAGGGTTTCGAACAACTTTTTTTTTTTTTGGTTTCGTAAGCAAAAAAAAAAAAAAAATTGTTTATCCCTTGACCAATAGAGTCTCACCAAGTGTCCTATTCAGGTTTAATGTAAAAAATATTCTCTAACTAAACGTCCAAACTCTTTTCTTAGCGATTCTACAAACTCTTTTCTTAGCCATTCTACAAACTCCTTTCTTAGCGAATATTGAAGCTCTCTCCTAAACGAAGGGTGGCGCTCACCATTCAACGTGGGGGCTCATATGAGTTAGGATTTTAAAGGAGTTAGATACTGGAGAGGAAAATATTTTTGTCGCATTGCTTGAGTATTTTTGAATCCTTGATCAAGGATCACCACCACCGACTATTTTTGGTAACTTACTGATTATTTAAGAAAATCTCCAAATAAACAAAAACAAAAGAATAATCAAAGTGAAAGGAGGGGATACCTCAAGAGACTTGGTTTGAGTGTGATCATCACTAGGTTTATGTTCAGTACCCATAGCTATCAACTATCAGAAGAAAGTTAGGATTTCGACAGAGAGGAGGATAGTAACTTAGTAGAGTATTTTGAAGGAGAACGATAGTTGAAATAAAAAAAAATTAATTTCACGAATTCTATAAAAAATATTATTTAATATTTTGTAGCATTTCTAACGAATTATTACGCACAAACGTGTTTTGGTTTGGTGCTCATAACGCGCTTACGTGCTTTTGGGACTCATGAGCAAAGGAATTTCCAAGCAAGGCATTTTAAATTTTAGGATGTCTTTCTGCATTCCTCGCTTTACTTTGAGTTTTACGTCAAATTTCCAGAGCAAAGACAAAGGAACAGGGAGTACTCGGTTAATGGTAGAAAATACAAAGGAAATCTTACGAATATTGATCCAAGATTTTCTGGCATGTCTCCGCAACCTATATCGTTGATAGGATTACTTTGGTTAGTGTTTCGAATGATGATATTCATGGTCTCTTGTTGGTCAGAAGAAGATAACTGCGGGATTGGCTGGATTTTTATTTTCAAAGTACAGTACGAAAGGATATTCTTTTGTTTTCAATCAATTTTAATGAATGAAAGAAAATCGTATTGTCCTTATATCAAAAATAATCTACATGAAAGAAATAAATTTTTTAAGGACAACCAGGTAGACCAAGATTCTATTTTTTTTTAATTATTTTTCTTATATATATACAAGAATTTATTTGTTTAAAAATAGAGCTTTATAGAAAGTCTCAGAGTCATCAGGCATCACCGACATCATCAGCATGTTTAGTTTAGGACTGAATAATTCATGGATGAAAACTTATGTTGATACTAGGTTGATTTAGCAATTCTGTACGGAACGATAAATGTGTGAGTATTATTTGAATTCGTAAAAGTTAGATTCGGTCAAAAGTCTGGTGAACAGTTTGTGATTCAGCAGTAGTTCAGAATGGCATATGTGCGTGTATAATTCGATTTACTAATGTGAGTTCGGCACTGAAAATTCAACATTCATTAAATTAACAAAATGAACCTACATAGCATTATAATGTATCTTGAGAGAGGATCCCTGCACAATCTTATATGTACACTATCCATACAAGATTGAACTAATCTTTCTTTAGAGTCGAACCGAAAATGAGCTTGAACCTAATATTTTGATGAAATGTTCATCTTTTTATACTCTAGAATTTACGTTTAAAATGAACTATATTAAATTATATGTAACTTAGTCGGCAAGCATCACGTAATTCAGTGGTTAGTGTATAGGCAAATGATCTTCTGATCCTGGATGGGATTAAGATTTTTATTAACATTGTATAAGCAAATGATCTTATGGCCCCACGTTTGAATCCCCACATTAAGATTTATGTGAACATTTTGTGGTTAATATTGAAATCGCCTCAGTATATGATCAGATTGACTAGCAAGAATTAGTAATACAACAACCTCTGTCCTTGTTACCCATCGTCGTCCAGTGGAGGATTTTTCAACTTCTTCTTTTTTTTATCTATAAATCTAAATAATACTCCCGAGTCCCTAAATGGATGAACCATTAATTTCTAAATTTTGTCCCATTAATAGATGATCTATATCATTAAATAAGGTTATTCACGAAAACATCCTTTTTATTGATTATTATTAGACATGTATACGTTACCTAAGTGTTTTAAAATGTTTTAAATTTGTACAAACTTGAACTAGGTTATTTATTGAGGGACGGAGAGAGTATAATGCAACTATGGTGTTTTGCATTTTTTACCTCTACGGTTGCATTTTTAACCTCTTAAGGATTGGCCTTTGTTAGAAGACATCTCTTGCTCTTATATTTTGAGGACACGTGACTTTACCTTGAACCGTGGAAGCATACCATCTGTTAGACGTGTGGTATGTAACTTGGACAGATGTTAAGGCATGTACTTAGCTCTCCTTTGCGAGAGTGGATTATGTAAGGAATTCAAACCTAAAGAGGGAATGCCTTTGACATGATAGATCAGGTGGCATCATCACACCTTAGTGAGCGCCAGAAACTAAGAAGTTCAGACATTCACGGATATTACCTTAATTCTCATTACTGCATCGCTGCAATGCATCCGACCACCTTGTAGATTGCTCCAGTTGGGAAAAAATAACTAGTGTTGTTCTTCTAATAACAGAAGACATCACTAGTTACCAATATTACCATTACTGCATCGTTGCGATGCATCCGACCACCTTGAAGCTTTCTCCATTTTGGGGAAAAAAAACTAGTGATGTTCTTCTTCCACTGCTCACATTGGAGAGATAAATAACATAAGACACCTCTGGTTCTTCTTATAGAAGTTACGATTACATAATATTTATCTGACTTCTGGATGATTGCCTCGATATCACATATTCGCTCATATAAGCGATAATACTTTTGATTTCCAGGACATCAAACGGACTTACATGTCATTATAATATTATTTTTTATCTCTCTTGGTATAGAATTCCTTAGTTGGGAAATGGCACGTCCATACGGAAGAATTATCAAACTGTCCTGTCCCCATCTCAACAATCCTTTTTTTTTTTTGGGATGTTTGGAAAAAACGGTTGTGGAGAGAAGGGAGAGAAGATTGACAAGGAGAGAGGTTAAATTAGAAAAGAACAGGACGTATATTTCATTCAAATTTATTTTGTTGCAACATTTATCATCATTCCCAACATCCTACAACGTCTATCAAATTTGATTGATAAATGAGTATTGGGTAAGAATAGTCCTAATATTTGGTTTTCTCTAGTATCTCATTTAGGGAATTTTTTAGATCTCATTGTCGTATACATGTATGGATTTTAATTTGAAAGAAGCAAATTGTAAGAATAATGTTACTTTATAGAAAATTTATCATGAGATATAAATTGGATAACTATAAACATCTTGTACTCTGTAGATATGTCTATACTTACGTTTAGTGTAAGAAACATTTCAGCCAAAGTTAGAGGATAGTGATTGAGCGCAAAGTGTGCAACCATGTAAGAGGTTTTTCTTTGGCAACCACATCGAACCATTTACATTTTGGCCTAGATTTTTTACGAGTAAAAGAAAGCATAGAGATGAAATGACTAAGATACAACACAAATTATGTGGACATGAGAAATCATGAGAGACACTTGAAATGTATAAGGTAAAAATGTTACAAAGCCAGAATACATGATACAAAGATTTCGAGACTGAAAGGAAATTTGGCATATATATGGGGTTCATTAACGACTAGAACCGATTGATTCAGGTAACCGACTACCTGAAAAAGATAAGAAAGTTTATTAACGAATTTGATTTAAAAAGAAAAAAACTGATGGATACAATATGTTTTCAGATTATTTACTGTAGCATCCGAAAGACACCAGACTAGTTGATAGCCCTAATTTATTCACAACTAGTCATTCATATTTTACATTTTACACACTTGGAATCCTCTCTTTTTCTTTATTTTCCCTTTTATTTGGAACACTGTCTGTCACCGAATTTTACTCTCTCCATTACCTGAAATTTACCGTCGACGTTTAATTACACAAAATGCTAATTTCACTTGTGAGAACACTTGTATCATAATATAGTTTGTATCCTAATTTTGCAAATGAGTGTTTAAAGTGCGGAGCACGTACACCTCGGGGGTATCCATGGCCACCCCAAGATTTCGGGAATCTCTCGTAATTACTTCCTGAGCTTTCTAAGTTTTTAGTACCTGGCCATGTCAAGAAATTTTAACCGGCGATCGTCCTTCTCAAATCATTCATTTTTTTTTTTTATATCCCTGATTATTTTCCTTAAATCTAGCATTTTTCAATTTTCCCGTCAAATTAGCTAGTATGGCTTTCAGTTTGAATAACTAAACAATGTTATACATTTCAAGAAGTTTCTACAAATGGTAGTGGGTAACCCATAAGTGATACGAGAATTACTTAACTTAAGTTTTTATTTTATAGGGTCGTCATTTCCACATCTCTTCATGAGAAGTCTGTTGAGAATAGTCACATATGAACATAGAATGATTGAATTGATAACAAGAACTATAGCATTGGAGATTATAAAGCGCGCATAAATTTTTCCTAATACGTAAATGAGATGAAACATTGACCAAATACGCATTGTTAATTTGTATTTTTAGTACATATATTCACTTTTTTTGTTTTTTCCCCAAACTTTTTAATTATAAACTGATTTTTATATGGCCCTACAAAAATCAATTTGAACTCATGGCTACATCAAATGAACCACCTGATATTTGACATCAGTGTTATCTATTACAAAACGAACACCGAGTTTGCGGTGGGTCTACCACATGCGGAAGATTGGATCCTCAACACTTAAAAGAGTTTATGTTTAAATTCTAGTTGCTTGTACTGAACTACTGAAGAGTACAAGTACAAGAAACTAGACCAAAGACAGTGAGAAATGGAAAATGAACAAATTGCTGGTCCACGTGGATGGACAAACTCAGTTTCGCACAATAGTAAAAAGAGTTTCTCGGAGTTACTTAAATCGATCTTAGAAGATTGAACCGATAGTCTGAACTTGAGATATTATTAATTTGTGCGAATGCAGTTCTTGTTTGATGTGTTGCACTAAAACACGTGGAAGCAATTGCACAACTACCAATAATATTCAAATAATTACAAAGATCGACATACACACTCCAAACTGAATAAGTATTTAACGAGGTTAAATCCAGGGAAGGAATACGAGATTTTATATATGCTCTCATGGAAGTATTTAATTTTTTTCTGGTACTAGGTTGATTTAGAAGAAGAATTTTTGGCGTGTTTTTTTTTTGTACTAGGTTGATTTAGTAATATATCTTTTTTCTCTCTTTTTTTTCGAATCATTTATTTAATCTTATGTTTGGGTTAAGACTTGAAACAGGTTTTGTTTTCAAACCTTCTAATTCTAATGATAATATAAGTGTTTATGTCAGACACTAAATTTCATAACCTAAACTAGGTCGAGATTTCTCATTCAAAACAAATGGTCTACTGCTCATATGGAGAAGAATGAAGTTTTCAAAATCAGAAGAAGAACTTGCTTGTTGTCGTTAATGGAGACTGCTGATGGATGAAAGGAGATTGTGATTGATTGAGATGAATTTCGAGATCTCAGAAGATGGGTTTGATGGCTTAGTTCTTCTGGAATTATGAAGGATGGGTATTGCCTAGAACTCGAATCGATTCCTGTTTTGGGGAATTCGGTGGAGTTTCTTGAACTGAGATCTGGAGCTGGTGAGGAAATTAGATTCAGAAAATTCATTGGATTTCTAGGTTTAGATGAATGTTAGGACAGGGAGGAGTTCTGGTGATCGCTGTCAAGAGTAGAAGGAATGTTTTGCTCGAGATTGAAGTAACAACTGCAGTGGAGTTTTGAATCGAATTTCAGAGACAAAGAAGAAATGGTGGTCGTTGTTGAGCAATTGAGTCTGCTGCAAGGGGTTGGTCAATCATGTATAAGAAGAAGGAATGGTGGTGCAGTTAAGATATATGTTAGGGTTATAAGAGAAGATAAAGCAATTAGGTTTGAATGAATAATCGATTCCTTAATGAATGAATACAAGTATACATGAGAGCTATCTATTTATATGTTTACAACTTCTTAGAGTTCTAAAACTACTTGTGTTACAAGTATTGCCTGTTTTATAGAGTTTCCCAAGATACAAGAATTCCTATGAATACCAAAGTTCTAGAAACATAGTTATAGAACTTGTACGGAACATTCCTTGAGTATTGCGTTGTCCCAATACCCTCCCGCAAGCGTAACGGGTCATCTTGAAATGTGAGCTTGAATCTTAGTGAATTGAAACGATCTTTAGAAAGTGGTTTGGTAAATATATCTGCTATCTGCTCTTTAGATGATATGAATCGAACATCAAGTAGTTTAGAAGCAACTTGATCACGAACAAAATGATAATCAATTTCTATATGCTTTGTCCGAGCATGGAAAACTGGATTGACAGCAAGATAGGTTGCACCAAGATTGTCACACCATAGAATAGGTGGAGATTGTGTAGAAATATGTATTTCTTTAAGAAGAGATTGAATCCACATAATTTCAGCAGTGGCAATTGCAAGACCCCGATACTCAGCTTTCGTGCTAGATCGAAACACTATTTTATGTTCACGAGCACTCCACGAAATAATATTACCACCTAGATAGATACAGTATCTACTGGTAGAATGACGATCTTCTAAACAACCTGCCCAATTTGAGTCAGTGTAGGCATTGAATGATAACTGGAGATTATCAGCTGGCTTAAGAAGAATTCCATAAGTAGATGTATGTTTAAGATAACGTAATATTCGTTTAACCAATGCCCAATGAAATTCAGTTGGTGCATGCATGAATTGGCAAGCTTTATTCACAGCATAAGCCAAGTCAGGACGAGTGAATGTCAAGTATTGTAATGCTCCTACAATACTTTTGTATTCTGTAGCATCTGTTAATAACGTACTATGATCAGATGACATATCTCCTGTAGTACTCATTGGTGTTTGAATTGGTTTAACACCATCCATTTTTGCTCAAATAAGAAGATCATGAGTATACCTTTTCTGTGTAAGAAATAAGACAGAAAAATTGCGAGTTGCTTCAATTCCAAGGAAGTAAGACAAAGATCCCAGATCTTTATAGCAAATTCTCTGTGTAGAGATGTACGAATAAAATCCAAGCTTGCAGTATTTGAACCAGTGAGGATGATATCATCAACGTAAACCAATAAGAAGACAATTCCAGTATTATCACGTCGAATAAATAGTGAAGAATCACATTTAGAAGTAGTAAACCCAAGTTGGAGCAAAAAAGCACAGAGTCTGTGATACCAGGCACGCGGTGCTTGTTTAAGTCCGTAAAGTGATTTTTTAAGTTTACAGACATAGGTTGGGAAATTAGGATTAGTTTAGCCTGGTGGTTGTTTCATGTATACTTCCTCCTCAAGATTACCATGTAAAAATGCATTCTGAACATCCAGTTGATGAATAGGAAAATTATGTGATAATGTTAGAGTAAGAATGATACGGATAGTGCATGGTTTCATAACTGGACTATAAGTTTCACTATAATCAACACCTTCCCGTTGATTATATCCTTAAGCTACAAGACGAGCTTTGAATCGTTCAATCTCACCATTAGCTTTGCGTTTAATTCAATACACCCATTTACATCTAACAAGATTCATGGAAGGATGATAAGGTACTAATATCCACGTACCATTTTTGAGTAAAGCATTATACTCATAATCAGATGCTTGACGCCATTTAGGATCATCTTGAGCATGAGAATAACATGTTGTTTTAAGAAGAGAATCACTGATAAGAGCATACTTAGAAGTATTGGGCTTAAAGATTCCATCTTTGGCTTGAGTAACCATGGGGTGAGCCTTAATTCCTTGAGCATTAGTGGAATGCAAATCAGAATTTGTTGACAATGTTGAATCTCCCAGATATTGATTATTTTCTTGATCATGAGATGATGAAGGTAAGTCTGAAGATACTGCTGCAGAAGTAGGTTCAGATGACATATCAACAGAAGTATACTGAGAAGTATGATCTTCAGATAATTGCTCTTGTTGTAATGGAGAATGGACATAAGGTACTTCCATGTCTAAAGTATTAGTCGGTAAGGATTGATTTGAACTAATAGACACTGGAATAGAAGAAATAATGTGCAAAGGAGATAATACCTGATCAGAAGTAGTGAATTCCATAGATGGTTCTTTTAAGGTTGCACAAGAAAAAGTAGTCTCATCAAATACTACATGCCTGCTTATGTAGATACGACCAGTTGGTATATGAAGACATTTGTATCCTTTGTGTTGTGGGCTATACCCAATAAAAACACAAGGAGAATATGATGGTTCTATTTTATAAGTTCTATAAGAACGAAGATGAGGAAAACAAAGACATCCAAAAAAACGAAAAGATGTGTAATCAGGTAATGAACCAAACAAAGCTTCATATGGAGATGTTTTGGCAAGAGAAGATGAAGGAACTCTATTCATAAAAAAAACAAGCTGTAAAGAAAGCATCATACCAATAAGAAGATGGTGCAGAGGCCATTGACAAAAGAGTTTGACATGTTTCACGAATGTGACGATGC